>JAKSZP010011942.1:0-186008 GCA_022478985.1 Massospora cicadina
AACTCAATTACTTTGTACCTAGTGATTTTATAATATTTTTGAACCAATTTTATCTAAATTTTTGGCTGTTGTATCAATATGATCATCAGCCTTGACAGGTAAGGCTAGAATCCACTTCCTGTCAATGACCTTGTAGAGATCACTAGTTCTCTCAAGGGTTCTAGCGTTAATTCCAGAGGCTTCTATGACTTAGTTTTGGAGGGGTAGTTCACAACAAGCAAAATATCTCTAGCTTTGACACTAAGAGTTACAAAAATTTCAGCTAGTAGCTTTATAACAGCAGTATAAAAAGATAATCTGTATATTTGATATAAGTTACTTTTAATATTTTTTAAAAAGGTTCAGCAGTAGCAAGAACTGCTACACATGAAAACCACCCCCAATCTTCCTTTTGACTCCATAACATAGATTTAATAATCATAAAGGATGAGATAGGAAACAATGTTTGTCCTACTTAAAATAAGTTTTAACCCATTATAGTATTTAATAACCCACCCCAACTTAAGGTTACAAGTGTTTTTTATAAACTCCATACCATTATTAAAATTACTTTAAATAGCAAACAAGAATATTGGTGGGAGTTGATGGTGAAAACAGGAGTTTTGTCTGGATAAAAAAGGGCTGTGATTGTCAAGGCTGCAGATGAAGAGAATAAGACTGGTCTTCCAGTATGGTGTGTGAAGACTTAGTGGAGAGCCCAGAATGCCAGCGGCACAGCAGTCCATATGACTCTAAAGAGCGCGGCTCTAGCATTAAAGTGAGGTTAGTAGAAGCTCAAAGATATTTTGAAGGCCTCCTAGGCAAACTAAATGGCTATGATGGGGGCATCTGCAGGTCTTGCAGGGGTAACCCCTAGGGTGGGAGAGGCAGGGAGGATGACAACTACTTAGGGTTCCTCAGTTGCTGGCCTTTGGGTGAGAAATATGTATTACTGAAAGGTAAGTCAATGTTGCAATTGGTTTGACCAACCATCAGCTCATTTAATATTTATTTAATGTTATAGATTAACTAATGCTTAGATATAGGATTCAATTGATTATTGAATACTCTAGTGCACAAACTAAACTTTGTAAGGATTTGCCAAAGTTGTATTAAAATTTTTGGGTGATTTCACCTCAACGCCTTGAGGTAAAAATAATTATTACAGCGTATTGAATCCTTACCTCCACCGGTGCATTTATGCTGGTATTTAGTTTAATCCTATGATTCTATCATATTCCCCATGAATAGGAAATGGTTGGTAATAGGGTTGCTATTTGTACATGGCCATTTGGCATATTTCAATTACAGCCAGCTATTATGGTTAATATGGAAATATCTAGAGCCATATTCAATTTCTCTTTTGGCCCAATTTTGATATTATGCATGTAGTTTAGCAATCTTAAGTGCAGCTTAGTAACCATTATATGACCATTGAGAACTCTTTTAGAGAGAGCATATCTTAGTGTGATTGTCATCTGTAAGGATGTCTTTTTTCCCTAAATAGCTTGTTTTAGTCTATTGTTAAGTTTGGTATAGTGAGACTCAGCCACTGTAAATAGATACTATAGTGTGCTCTTTTATTTTTATTAATAAAACCCTATTTCTGGAAACTAATGTTTTCTTTGGTTAGGTTTCTATCCAGGTTGCTGTCATCAATCAGTATCTGGGTTTGTTGTATGTATTGACCTATGTATCTAAAATATGATGCCTAAGTGCCAATTGTAACAGTTATGGCCACCCCATTCTTCTAGTACCTCTAAAGTGGTAGGATTAGAGTCAAACTTATTGAATGGATGGGACAGATCAAGAAAGAGCTTATATTGCATTCTGGCGGAGATTTGACAAGGGAACTGAAATCTTTAAGATTTGGTTTCCTGAACAGGGCCAGTAAGAGAAATAAAATGAGGATGGAGATCATGTGTAACGCTGGGGCTGAGCTCTCCATGAAGATGTACTCCAAGCCACTTGGGTGAATATGGTCTTTGGCTGATTGATGGGATGGGTGTATCAGAACCACCAGATTTGGGGTGGAGTCCCCTGTCACTGAAGCGTGGGGCAGGGTAATTACGCCAAATCAGTGGTGGGTTATTAGGCAGGCTCATAATTGTAACAATCAGTTTTGCGCAAGATGGTTTCCCAAACACCAAAATTATAGGAAACTCCAACTTATGCGATGGTAGCATCTTTATTTTTTATTTTTAAATCAGATTAATCAATAATTTAGAGTTAAATTTATTAAGACTAGGTTTTCTTTCTGACCAGCTCATAATGCTAGGATTAAAGTGGCTTCCACGCCTAAACTATTTGATTTAATTTAGCTATAAGGTTCACTTTATAACCTAGAGTAACAATTGTTCAAATCTAGTTTGGATTTTTAAAGAAAGAACTTGATGCTGCACTACCACAAATAAACTTACTTCTTTACTGAAATATAATTATTTATTTTAATATTAAATTTTCAAAGTAAAAAGTTTATTTATTAGTGTGGTTGATGAAGGAACCACTTTTAATATCCTAGTTTACTGAGTAGTATGTAGGTTACTCTAGAGACTCCAAATGTGGAGAGATTGGATTGGCCCCCATATCTCAGCCAAGTGGGACACCAGAGTCATCAGAGCAACGCTGAGTTTTCTAAGTCACATTTAGAGAGAGAAAAATTTCTTTAAATTGGTAAACTTACTGTATTGCCATTAGATCAAATGAACTCTTTTTTAGGCATGTGGTTTGTTTATTGATGCAACGTTTGGAAACTTGGGGTATTCTGAGCGTTACATTACTCCAAACTCAATTTTACTAAAATGGGGGAAGGTCATTGTCCCAAGCATAACAAACCTCGTTGCCAATTCCACCAGTTTCATCTCTCTCCATTGGTGTAGGAAAGATTGGGGAATGCTATTTAGACTGATTGCAATTAAGGCCTATTTTGCCCATCAGGAGATCTATAGGAAGCGTTGGCACTTTCTGTAGCCCTTGGATTTTAAATAGTACTTTCCCTGTTTCTCAATCAAAAAAGTTACCCATTGTATGCAGGGCCATGAGTTGCACCCACGCTTGAAGAGCCAAAGGGGCTTTACTTTTAGTAATGGGTAATGTAACAATTGGCTTCATGTGAGGTGGTTTCTTATATGCTGGAAACATAGGGATATATTCTTGTGCAATGGTTGCATTTTAATATTCAATTTTTAAAATCAGATCAATTATTAATTTAGACTTGAATTTATATATAATTGGTTTAGTTTCTTGGCAGCTCACAATGCAGGTATTGTTGGGGCTTCCATGCATAAACTGTTTTAATTTATCTTAGCTCTGTGGTTTGATTTATAACCTGGAGGTAGCAATCATTTAAATTCAAGTTTGGATTTATAAAGCATGCATCCAC
Source organism: Massospora cicadina (assembly GCA_022478985.1). Classification (NCBI taxonomy): domain Eukaryota; kingdom Fungi; phylum Entomophthoromycota; class Entomophthoromycetes; order Entomophthorales; family Entomophthoraceae; genus Massospora; species Massospora cicadina. Next base: position 3,362 of record JAKSZP010011942.1, read on the forward strand.
TGATGCGCTTCCACAGATAAACTTACCTCTTTACTGGAATATATAATTTTTAATTTAAATATGTATTTTATTAAGTTTATTTATTAGTGTGGATGATGAAGAAACCCCCCATCACAATTCTGATATGACTGGATGATAAGTCCTAAGTTGTTATGGCGGAATGGGTAAATCCATCAATCATGATATGAGTTATGATTACTTGAGTACTTTAGGATGAGGCGATATTGGGTTGGAAAGGTATATTAGATTGCCTCCAGATTGGGTGATAGGGTGATGTTGATGAGCAATGAATAATGAGATGTTGACATATGATGAATATTGAGTAGATTGCCTTGAACTAGGGAAATCATGATTTTAATAAATGATTAATTCTGCCAGAACCAATGAGAATACAGCAGAACAAATAGTCCAAGCAGAAGGGTTGGTATTGACTGAGGTCGCTGAGAGATCAGCAAGAGGAGAAGATTGAAAGAGGAGGTTAGTAAGAAAAAGAGAGTGGTGTAGTGAGCATCCATGAAAATATTAAAAGTTAAATTTAGAAGTATTGTCAGAGCATTAGCTCCCATTTGTTATATTATATTTATTTTACATGTGTGTTGAGAACCAATGATCTCCATATCATCTGTTCTATTGCTCAGTGGGCTTTATCCTGCGCAAAACCTCTTTGCATATCTCAACAATTCTGCCAAAATTATAACAGTGATGCTCACTACAGGGGGCCCATTGATCAATCACAAAAAATGAAAATTCTTTAATTGCTGGCCATGTTATATCTGGCTTGCTTTGACATAAAATCTGCATGACACTCCACACTAGTCAGTTATGTAGAAACCTAATTCTCCTTGAATGCTGTGCTCAAAAGGCAGAAAGTGATTTTGCAGGAGGTATGTAGCGATAAGCTGCCTCCAGTTTGAATGAAATGGGAATATTCATGGGTCCTTCAAGTGATTTGAGTTTGCAATGGAAGGAGCCTCAGATTGGTGTAAAGTGAAACTGTTAGTATCCACCTTGGATGTTGGAAGTGCCAATAAAGTCACCTGATACCTTCCAAACAAGTCCATTTCATGTCAAGAGGTAAAGCATACTGTACTGCAGTTGTTTGGAAGGACATCACAAATATGTTGCAGCAGAAGGCTGAGTTCATGACCATTGGGTTTCAGTGTAATGAGACCCTCACAGTGTTTGCTGATCAGTTTACAGCAGAAGCTCACATGTATACAGGGCAGAGATTTTATCCAAATCCAATGTGTGCATTGCAATGACCTCCATGGTAAAACTATACCATGAACTTTACAATATCATGACCCCAATGTTTGACAATGATGTACCCCTGCTTAAGATTGTTCAGTTTTTGCGCTGTCTATCCATAACATTCCCTTTACCCAATACTGAGAGGAAACATACTGCTGCCATCATCAAACCTTCCTATTTGGAGAATTATGGCCGTTTGATTCAAGGTTCCACTAAGTTACCATCAGCAGTTCAACTTCTACCCCCAGACCTGCTTATTGAAAACAGCTTAACTAACAACCTGGGCTTAATCATGCCAATCGCCCTTGATCAAATTATTTGCAAGGCCCATCTTACAACAATCGAGTATGCATACCTACAGGGTTAAATGTTTCAAATGCGGCCGCCCTGACCACTTGACAAAAGGTTGCCCCAATTGTTGGGTCCTTCACGTATGACAGGAACAGTACTATCAGGGAAAAGGCAGAGTGGAGTAGAGATGAGACTATCTACCTCTGCTATTCCAACCCCAAACGTCCCACCTGAGCCTGTAGTAGTCTATTCAGCAGAAGTACCATTGTATAATGGCGCAAATTTGTATCAGCAGCCAGTTGGAGGAGTTTCTTCTTGATGCGAGGGCAAGCCAATGCTTTAGCGGTGGAAGGATCACCAATGCAGCCTAAGCCGTATGCTTGTCAAATGTTTGACCAAGTTTCCCCTGACAAGTTGGATCCATCTGCAGAAGCACCATCCTTGCAAGGAGTAAGCGTCATCTTCCAGGTCAACACTATCATCAAAGAATATCCTAAACTTGGTGAAGAAATTGCAAGTTTCTTTGGAAATGGAGGTTCTTTTAATGTCCATGCGTTAAACAGTTCCAGATTCATCATACTCAGAATGCACATACTGTTACATTGTTGTATCCAAAACACAAGTCCATGCAATGATAGATACAGGTGCCCAAGTCAGCATAGTTTCCACAAAGCTTGTGGAAAATTTGACAAAAAAGCCAGATGTAGTACACCAGATGGTGTATGGGACCGCTGGAGCAGGTATCACGGTCTTTGAGGGAGCATACAGCGCATTATCTTTGCAGTTTGGGTCAATTGTTGTGGTTGCCTTAGCAATAGTGTTACCAAACACTAATTAAGATTTGTTAATCAGAGCTGCCTTTCTGTGACACTTTGGTGCTGTCATTGACATGACAGAGGAGATTTTCAAACTTTTGGGAAAGCAGATCCCGATCTATTTTAACTCCATTGGAGTGCCAAAGGATTTGGTGCACATGGGATATTAACCTTGCATACAGTGATGGGGTGATCCTGGGTTGTTACCATCAAGTGAAGAGTAAGACCTGAGCCCTTCCCCAGCAGATATACAAGTATCAAGAGCTACCTCTTTGCAAAGCTGGGCTTATATCTATTTTGTCCAGATACCAAGTCATAGTGAACACTGAATTGGAGGTAGAAGTGCCAGATGGACTCTACGGGAAAGTCATTGGGCCTTAGCAGCAATTGCGGCTTGAGCCTCACATGGCTCCAGGAAGAATACTCTTAGGACATGTAGAGATCAAGGTTTTATTAGCAAATTTGCAGCACAAACCAATGAAAATCCACCAACATCAAGTAGTGGCATATTTACACTTGATCCCTGTCAAAGAGGTCCTACAGGTTCATGAGTTCAGGTCGCTGGATGAATTTGGGTTACAGATTGATTTGTATCATGGCGTAATGATGGTGGTACCATGTGATAATTTAGTCAACTTATAAGAACAGCAGGATCAAGCAATATCTTTATTTGAATAAATATAAGGAGATTTTTACTGCTGATGATCATGACTTAGGATGCGCTCAGGGGGTGGTCCATCAATTGGAAACTGGGAATCATTCCCCATCAGGTCTAAGTTGTTCTGCCAATTGAGGGAAGCTAAAGAAGTAGTTACAAAGAAAATAAAAAGCTGCTTGAACAAGGGATGCTTGAACCATCAAAGATTCCGTGGGCTTCACCTGTTCTGATAGCCAAAGAGAAGGAAAGTACCAACTGGGTATTGATAGACTACTGGAAGCTCAACAGCATTACCAAAAAGGACTCATACCCCTTGCCGCAGATCAACAATGCTTTGGATTGGTTAGGGGGAGGTCATTACTTCTCAGCAATGGAATCGATATCCAGTTATTGGCAAATTCAGTTGCCCACGGTGGAACAGTAGAAATGCACCATTATCACATACAAGGGGCTTTTTCAACTAACCTATATACCTCGAGGGCTATGTAATGCCCTGGCTACGTTTCAGCGGGCCATGGACACAATTCTTGGCGACCTGAGGCTTTTTTGCATCCTCAAGTACCTCAACAATATTAATGTCTTATTGCGTGCATTCTCCAAGCAACTTACCCACCTAGAGGAGGTCTTTTGCCAACTTGTGGAGGCCAACATATGGATCAAGACTCAAAAATGTCGCTTCTTCAAAGAATAATCTGGAGTGCCTTGGGTTTGTAGTGGATGTGACTGTGCTGAGACACCAATCAGCCAAGATGAAGGCTATCCGGAAGATGACCACACTAAACTTTAAGTGCAATACACAACTTTTTTGGGGGGATGGTCAGCTACTACCGCCGCTTTATACCCAATTTCAGTTGTATTGGAGACCAGCTGTTTGAGTTATTGAAGAAGGATGTTCCATTTGAATGGATGGAATGCCACCAATGCTCCTTTGATATTTTTCAAACGGCACTAATCAGTGCACCAGACATCGATGAATTCCCCTCTTGGGTTGGGACCATCTAGTACTAAAAAAAAACTAATCAGTGCACCAGTGCTGCGCTACCCTAATTTTGATAAGGAGTTCATCATTAAGATGGATGTGTCCCTTTCCACCGTTGTGGCGGTCATATCCCAAAAGGATGATGAAGGGTAGGAGCACCCAGTGGCGTACTGCAGTCAAATCCTGAATAGCCATGAATGTAATTACACTTTGACTGAGTGGGAGTGCTTAGCAGCAATATATGTATATAAGCAATTTAGGGTATATTTGCATGGAGTTAAGTTTAAAGTCATAATGGATCATGCCTCATTAAGCTGGTTGCAGAACCTTAAAGAGCCTTAGGGCGTCTAGCCCAATGGGCCCTTAAACTGTAGGTTTATATTTTCAAGATTCTTCACTTACTGGAAACCAATCACCAGAATGCAGACTGCTTGTCAAGATTACCAACAATTGCAGTTATAGCAGATCTAATTGACATCATTTATGATAAGATGCTCAGCAGAAGTACAACAATGAGCCTCCGCAAGTCATAAATGCATTGAATGAAATGTGAGCCAATACCTTCCAGTGAAATGGTGAGTTTTACAAGAGGACAGCTGATTTGACAGTGAACTTCCCATGAACCTTGGCATGGCCTAACATTATCATGAGCGAGCATAGGGCAGTTGGACATGGTGGCATGCAAAAGACGTTAAATGTTACGCCCTCATTTATATTGGGAAAGAATGAACTTTGATGTGCTGGAAAAGATATCCTGCTGCCACCAGTGCCAAGTGGAAAAGCCGCTCTTCCTGAAGACGTCCTATTAGTTAGTGAAACCACATTTTGCTTGCCATACAGTTTCCATTGATGTTGTTGGCCCTCTGCCAATGGGAGCTAACTGTGCCAAATACATTCTGGTGGCAATTGACAACTTGACCAGGCGGGTTGAGGTGCGGGTGATATGTGATCTGGGGGCAGTCACAGTGGCTAAGTTCATAATGGAATGTATTGTCTAGAAACATGGCAGCCCTCAGTTCCTCCTTACCAATAACAGAAATAATTTTACTTCCCACATCCTCCCAAAGCTAAACGGGCTGATGGCCATCCGTGGGGTTCTGAAAACCCCATACCACCCTGAGTTTAACAGAATGGTCAAGTGAGATAATTGGACTTTAGTGTACATACTCCATAATCTATTAGTGGATCAAACCTTAGATTGGAGTTAACTTCTTCCACTGCTGTATTATCCTATAATATAAGTTATCATTCCGCCATAAGGAAGAGCCCCTTCCAATTAATGTATGGTTGACACCCTGCTCTTCTGGCGCTGCTACATGCCTGTGCAGAAGATACAAGTGGAATTGATCCCCAATGTTACATGATGACCCTAGCCAACACTTTATTCAAATTGCAAACTGAAGCGTATTTGTTCAGTTTAGCCAAGTTTATTAAGAAACAAGCTGCCAAATAAGTATGGTGTAGTGGGTTAGCCCAGTTCAAAGATGGGGACATGGATCTATTCCATGGCCAACACGGTTTCAGGTGGTATCACAAGTTGGATAGTATCTGGATTGGGCCATTTAAAGTTAATTAGAATACAGGTGCAGATGCATATATTATCAAGGACCCTGTGAGCGGTTGGATCATCAACCAAGTGCACACAAAGTTCCTTCAGACATATAAACATTAGGAGACTTATTGTCCGGTCAAGGAGGGTAATGTCACATTTTTGATATGACTTGACAATAAGCCCTAAGTTGTTACGGCAGAATAGTAGAATCCACCAATAATAATTTGAGTTATGATTATTTGAGCGCTTTAGGATGAGGAAATATTGTGTTGGAAAGATATATTAAATTATCTCTGAATCAGGCAATAGGGTGATATCAATGAACAACAAATAATGAGATATCAATGTATGATGAATTTTGAGAGGAATGCCTTGAACTAGGGCAATTGTGAATTTAATAAAATGATGAATTCTGCCAGAACCAATGAGAACATGGTGAAACAAAAGTCCAAGCAGAAGGGTCAGTATCAACTGAGGTTGCTGAGAGATCAGTGAGAGGAGAAGCTTGAAAGGATGAGGTAATTAGTAAAAAAGAGAGTGTATCAGTGAGCATCTGTGAAAATATTAAAAAGTTAAATAAAGAAGTGTTGTCAGAGCAATAGATCCCATTTGTTACATTATATTATATTTTATGTGTGTGTTGAGGACCAACGATCTCCATATTGTCTGTTATATTGCTCAGTGGGCTTGACCCTGAAAAACACCCCTTTGGTGTATCTCAAAAATTCCACAGAAATTATACTACCTCTTTAATAACCCTGGAAAATAAGTAGTCTCAGCATGACATTTCGCTTTAATAAACCAGAGCCAGATATGGACTCAAAGCTGTAAACTAGCTAAAGGTCAATAAAACAAAAAAAGAATGAAAAAGACTACTTTATTAAGTTAGAAGGCGTCAATATTTATAGAATATGCATTGAAGTGGTGCCTGGGGACCTTAGTTGCCCTGTACAATCAGGATCTTTTACAGCATTTCCATATTGACCACCTGGATGGCGCCCTCATTGTTCTGTATCATCCTCATAACTGCAATAGTGGAGTCACATCTCTGTGGTTCAGGAAATGGGGATGAAATTTCTGAAGGCATCTGTGACAGTACATGATATTACTGACCATCACATTATTTTTACTAAAGATAACAAAAAACAAAAAAAGTAATAATTCTAAAATGGGTAAAACACCAAAAATAGCTTCAAATGAATTAAATGAAGGCCACTATGCGCCTTCAAGGGGTCCAACAGATCCAAACTTTGCCAAAACGATTTATTTAATTCAATTTTAATCCAAAATTAATTCCAGATCGCCTCAGCAATTGGAATTGAGAGGAACCTTCATAAACAGGGGTTCCAAAATGGCAAAGTTTCCAAGTGAACAGATTAATTCCCCTGTTTCACATTCAAAAATTGCTACTATAAAATGAAACTTGGAATTTGGTCCATTTTTCATTCATAAGTTTGCTAAAAAAGGAAACCCAAAGTTCAATCCTATAAATAGTCCCCCAAATACGGCATTTTTGTGCCAAAATAATACAAATTAAATTATAAAGGCGTGCTTACCAAATATGACATATATCAAGTCCCTTAAGCACCATAATTTAAATTTTACATATTTTTTAAACCATCTATTTTCACGTTTGCACCATAAATAATCTCATCAGACTTAAACAAGTTTGGAGCGTAGTTTATGACTATCATAAATAATAAGTTAGTTTATTTCATAACTCAAGTTTGTGTATTTCTGTGATTTTGCTCAATAAAAATATCATCTAGAAAATGCTTTCATATACTATTTTCTTTAACAAATTGCACTATAAGGAACACCATCTCGCTGAGCCAAGATACTAAACTTAATCACTTGGTGGCATCCCTACTTACTCTCTCCTGGGGTCAAGAAGTACTTTTAGGATTAAGTATCCTCTTAACTCTACTTCAAGACTTGATCCAACCCCACTGTATTGGTATGTGGACATTTAGAGCCATCTTTAGGGTGCTTTCAGAATTGTTGATCATTACCTATTTGGCCTTGCCCAACACTTTTGTTCACTTCTAGAAATAACCAGTCAATTACACCATCTCCATAAATCCTTGTGCACATGATGCTTTCTGATTAAACTCATATCGGTGTCTTCATGGAAAATTTCATTTGCGCTGGCTCAAGAGTCAATATGGCGAGGTTAAATTCAGGCTAGAATTTTGACTCAATATTGTCCCAAATTCCTACAACACACCCATCAAGATTTTGTTAAAGGGTATATAGAGCCAAAGGAATCAGCCATGTACTTGGTTCCCACTGTTCCCTTATTGACGCTGGCAAAGGAGTACTTGACTTTAACTTATGAATAACTTTATAGGGTAAAGACAAAAGAATGTCAATCTTGTTCTGTTGATCACAAGGTTAATAGTGGTAAAAGAGAATGAGGTAGCCTAATTTAAATTAGTAAAGAGGGTCAGTTTACATTAAATCAGGATACCTCCCTTTCTGTGGTGGTGACAATGCCTTGCGTGACTAGGACTTGAAGCTGGAAATTCCATCATCTAAGGCCTTCATAGTTAAATAATAGTTCTCAGGTATGGAGGTATCAAGCAAGGGATGAACGTCACTTGGTAAATGGGGAGCACGGTCATATAGTTCTTCAAAGGGGAAATCTTATTGATTTGATGGTAACTTATTTGATAAGCAAGTAAGGTTCTGGGTAAATAATGGTTCCAGAGGGTAAGGTCAGAGGTGGTGTAAAGATTGAAGCCAATGGCTACTCAACTTTCTCCTTTGGAATGCGCATCAATATAAAACCTTGAGATTTTACTCTTTTAGGATTATGATCCTTTCAGCGCCTAAGTTTTTCTTACAAAGTTTCTTTATATGTGCAACCAATAATCGTTGATAAATAATCTTATAAAAATGTGGGTGCTTGATACTAGTATGGAGACTAGTATTCAGTTGAGTAGTTAATGACTAGAATAGACCTCTGCCAGGATCCTCCTTTGAACAGGCACATCAATTTTCCCTCAACCCATTGGTGAAGGTATTAATTAACCTCTTCATTTAATAAGTTTTTACTATCCTTTAACTTCTCCTGTAAAGTTAATAACTTCTGGAAAACAACAGAACTTAACCTACTAGAAGCAGGTTTAGAGTTTTAAAGGGAACTTTCTACTCTTAAGACAAGTCTACTAATTTCAGCTTAGAGGTCTCTGCTAAGACTTATTCACCAATTATAGTTCAGTGGCCTTCTAAATGAACTTCTTTCCCTTCTTAACAATAATAAGTAGCAGCCTCAGAGAACTTGACAGTAATATTTAACACAGAGATATCTGGTCCCTCCACTCTAATTTCAATAGTATTCAAAAACATACCAACATGTATGATAAACTAAATATATTTGAGACTTACTATTTCTTATTCTGCTTTCATAAAAATTACAAGGGAACTTATAGGGGGTTTGGCGCCCAACTCTTCTGTTGGCGTCCCACTGGGATACAACAGCCATTGCCAATGAATTATTCTCCAGGGTAGCGCAAAACGGTGATCTTTTTTACCAGATTAGTTGGATTTTCTCCCTACTTGAAATGCAAACCTCTTGGGTGAAATGAAGCTTTGTCAGGGAAACAGAAGATAAAGTTTAGACAAGCCTGCCGGTTAGGATGAAAAAGCACCCAAAAGGCGAGCCAGACTTCCAGAAACATTGCTTCTCAAATGACATTTGAAATATGCTGGGAGATAAGTAACAACGGGGTGCCAATAGGATGCAAATGTGAAAAAAAACCCGGGAGAGAAACTGTCGCAGCCCTAGGGCCAATGAGCTTGGGTGTAGGGAGTTGCAAGATTGGGGAAAATTCCATTAAGATCTTAACACTATAGGCCCAAGGGACTATGGTGATGCCTAAAGTCAATGAGGTGTTGGGGCAACCCAGTCAATACAAGGACTTTTGGGGCTACATTGCAAATGTCACAGGGGTTTGGCAAGAAAGATTTGTTCTTAATTAAATAAAACTGAGCATGGAAAGATTTTATTGAATTATAAAAAAATAAGAGAACCAATTTTCAACTTCCCCAGTATTTTATGACTGCTTAATAGATGATTGTTTTGGGGAATATCTTGGGAAAGAGTGGGACTGGGGCCCTCAAGATTCGACCTAACCTGGCAAACTTTGAGCGAGGGAGGAAGAAAATGAAATAATTTTTATTGACTTAGTAAGAATTAGCGGTTGGCCAAGTCACTTTCGCTTGTCCACAGATGCCCAAATTGCAGATTTACTGTGGTTCCAACAATTACCATGATGGCGTCTCACCTGATGGGCAACGGGAACCTCACAAAGCCACTCCACATAGAGGAAGCCCCAAGCGTTTAGGAACGGGTTTGGGGTGCCCAACCCACCTGCATCCAGTAATTTTGGCATCCGTTTGCCCAAGTGGGATTCATTGGAAAAAGATTTTAATATTTTGGGGAGGGTTCCAAACTGGCGGCAATTTTAAACAATGTTTGATGCAGATGGCTAGTTCCACCAAAGTTTTGACATTAGACGCTTTCTTCATCAAAGGTGCATGCCCATTGGGCCTTGTTTCTAATGATTTAATGCTTTCAGGCCTTGATGCCAAAAGGCTCAGTTCCCTCAACTTCATTTAAACCTTTCACCACATGAGATTCTGACTCTCCAATATTTTGAAAAAAATTCCCTTAATTTGAAGCACCAATTTGTCTGAGGTTAATACTGGGATAAATGGAGGGGTCCTCAAAAGGTAAGCTGTTACCCACCGCTTGTCTACCTCATGGGCGAGATCGCCCAGGGAAGTGAGAGGGCATCTGGCCTTCTCAGAACTTTTTTGAATGGGAATGGGAACGCCACCCATTCCAAGTGTAAGGGATGCTCCCCAGACTTACAAGAATGTGCCCTAACGCCTTTTCTCAACCCCAGCGAACAGCCTTATCAGGTTAGCACCCTGATTAGGTAATGGAATTCTTGGAAATAACCAGCTTGTTGTGATACCCATAAAAGGTTAAATCACCAGTTGCTATCAATGCGGCATCACTTGATTAACAACCAATAAATTACTTAGTCAATTGGTGATAAAACCCAAGTGACCCCTACAAACCAATTTAATTATCAATATGAATATTTGCAACTATTTTGATTAATTAATTATTAGGGACAATCCCTGATAAAGCATTATTGATCTTGCGGTTAAAAACCCAGAAGATTGATAGTTATTTATTTGAGATAATTTTCTGAACAATAGTTATCATATAGAGTGATAAATCCCATATCAACTAGTAAAATGAATACCCTAGTGGACAAGCAGACTTATAATTTTGATCAGGCGGGATGTTAGGGTCATATCCAAAATCTCAACAGATGGCCATCTTCTAAAGGATAACGATGAGGTTTACAATAGTACGTTCCATCATCTCACTAGTTGGAGGGTTGTAAGGGGCGGTAAAACTCTAGTTAATTCAAAAAGAGAACTTAGTTAATGGACTACCTGCAAAGTGAGTTTTGCCCATTGTACAAAAGTAGAGTTTGCTAACATCTATTATGGGTGAATTTGTATCATATAAAGAATTTTGTCATTGATTTTTGCGTGGAAGTGGGGACAGAAATTGCTTCAACCTATTTGGTCAAATGGTCCATGGCTAAGAGGATATACTTATGGCCTGCAACCAGGTGGGTAAAGGCCTACTACATTGATGCTAAATGCACTAAAGAGACCTTATGGGGCCACAACTGAGTGTTAATATTAAAGGCTGACCATATTTTTAGATTTAAAAGCCTACAAGCCTCTAGTATTTTTGGATGGTCTCAACCATTCATTCCAAGTAGCATTGTTTATTTAGCCATTCATGGGCCTTATTCACTGCCCAGTGTCCCACAATCATATTTCCTTAATAACATTAGTTCAAGAGGAAGGGAATATATAAGGGGGTCATAATTTATTGCCTTTTTTATACAACATTCCTTCCTTTTTAAGGGTATCTTTTCCTTTTAAGAGCTTGGTTTGTATCTCTAAATTCTTCAACTCTCATCACTCAGGCTGGCACTAATATTGTATATTAGTCCTCTTTGGGGTTCAAAGCAGCCAGTACTAGCATTTAAAGAAACCATCAGTGTTCTGGTGAATCGCTCCACTGCAATGTACTATAGTGATATAGTAATTCTGCAGCCCTAAAGCCCACATGGCTAACTGGCCATTAGATTCCTTTATCTGCTACAGCCATCATAGAGAAGAATGGTCAGTGATAATGGTGCAAGGGTGCCATAGAGGTAGGGCAGAAATGTTTGATTGCCAACAAAAACGTCCAGGCATTCATGCTCAGTAACACTATAATTTTTTGGCTTTAGACAAGGTCTTGCTGAATTAAGCCACCAGGTGATCAACTTGATCACCATTGTGCTTAGCTAAGATGTCCCCAATGGCAAAAGCACTAGCATTTGTGAGTAGCAAAAGGGTCAGTTAAAACGTAGTTGGAAAAATTGGTCTAGAACAAAGAGCGGTATGAAACACATTAAAAGCCTGTTCCTGTTCATGATACCACTCAAAGAGAACATTCTTTTGTAGGAGGTAGAACAAGGGTTTGACCAAATTAGCATATTGAGTATAAAACTGATGATAATAGCCTTCATGTCAAGGAATACTTGAATTTTCCCTGAGGCTTTGAGGGCGCGACATCTTTTTAATGGCATCAACTTTGTTTGGGTGGGCTGAATACCATCCTTTAAGATCTTGTGTCTGAGATATTTCATCTCCAAATGGAAAAAAGAGCAGTTCAAAGGCTTAAGTTCTATTGAGGCCTTCCCAAGACGGTTAAAGTCTTCCTGGTGGTGTTCCACATGACCATTGAATGGCTGCAAAAGACAGTGATAGTGTTGAGGTACACAAGGTCACAAGCTAATTTTAAGTACCCTAATATTCCGTCAGTGTGTTTTTGAAAGGTGGCTGACGCGTTGCAAAGGCCCTGAGGCATCCTCGTTGGCTCAAATAGACCCTCATTAAAATAGTTGCACATTTGACCTAATCTTCAGGGGCGAGATCTAATTGACAATTATGATAGTGAGATCCATATAAGAAAAGTATTCTGACCCTGCAAAAAAACGGAGAGAGTCATCAAATTTGGGGCAAGGGGTAACTGTCCTTCTTTATAATTGAGTTAAGCTGCCAATAGTCCATCACCACGTGATAGCTGCTATCCTTCTTCTGAACTAAAAGAGAGGGAGTCCCAAGGGCTACACAAAGGCACCAATAGCCTGGCTTCAAGTAGTTGCTTAAGCTCAATAGCCATCTGAGTTTCTTAAACCTTACTTTTTTTGGTAGCGATGGGACCATTTTTTTTGGGGGGGGCAGCGTCCCTAACCTCCCTATGATGCAAAATGCCATTCAATTTTCCCAAAATTGTAAATAGAGGTTGAGAAGATGCCTGAGTATTCCTCCTATAATTTTAAACCTGACTCTTTTGCTCACTAGTAAGCTCTTATTTATTGCAGGTGTCAACACTAGCTACCAATGAGGAAATATTAGACCCTGGATCCCATAAACTTTTAAAGTTATGGATGTCGTCTGTTGAATGGTTGACTGGATCTAAATTGTCAGTTATTATAAATCAAAAATATCCTAAGAATATCCAATTTGGGATTTGTGGCCTAGCAATTTTACTTAATAATATTTGAATATGATGACACGGGCTTGAGGTCTTTTTTGGTTAGGTCAGACTTAAATTAAGTTTTGACTCAATGACTTGGGCACGTGGGCTTTGTTAGTTTATGTCAAAATTTAGTTTTTAATATTAGTCAGGTTTTGATCGAATTAATTAATAATTAGTGATACAAATCGCCTTGGTATGTGCTGCCAATTGCTTGTAAAAGAGAATTGGTCCAGTTATTTGAAGATGCATCTGAAACGCCATCTTGAGAATGATGACGTTGTTTACACTGACCCTGAGGCTGAGCAAGGTGCCTTGAGTCAAAGTATATGTAGATCCTCATATGAACATTTTACGTGTTCCTTTGGCCAAGTGCCATTGAAAATGAGATGTCATGGGTAAGATGTGGTGAACATCAAACCCTATAAATTACATTAAGTTGATGCTAATAAAAAACATTCAACAATTACTGCTAGTTTATAATTTAACTTATAACCTTTTTGAGTCTGATACTTTACTTTGTATTAGTTGAGAATTTACTTGGGATCAGTAAGATCAGGGCAGCGTGCCATCATCCAAGTAACAGCAGGAGAATACGAGTTTAGAGTACTATTATCAAGGATTTATATCTTAAATTATAGTCACCATCTAGTCTATTGTCATCATAAAATAGACGTTCAAAACTCCACAATACCGCAGAAGAAGAACCAGCCATCTGAAGAGGACAAAAATCAACAAGTGGCGCTCATGGCTGGGAATGCAGATGGTGACCATGCTGAGCAGGGGAGCAGCCCCTAGCTATATCAATTTTTCAATGATGAATTTACAAAATTCCAAGACTCAGCGGACATAATGAGTCATCAAATTGATAATCTCACTGAAGAAGTCTTTTTTATTAATGAGGCAAATAATGCCCTACATGAAGAAGTGAATGGGTTAAAGAAGAAAATTATAGAAAAAGATCAAGTGATTTCTGCTCTTCAATTGCAAATGACCAATCTGAATGAGAAAATTGCAATATTGAATGATTGTCAAAGCCAGCTTTCCCAAAGTGAATTTACTGATAGTGATGCATCTGAACATTATGAGATTTTTGGGCCATGGCGGCAACTGCCACATAGAATGGTTGTTTTGGCCAATTCAAGTTTCTCTAATCGTGATACAATGCCTCAGCGCCCTAGTACTCTTGGCTCAAGTCAACAAAGAAGTAATCATGATAACCATGGACGGGAAAGTGATAATTTCAAACTAGCAAACCTGCCTATTTTGTAACGGTCAAAAACATCCCAGTTTTGACTGCCATCTTGCCTTCAGAACAGCAGATTTAAAGTTGATGCTGTAAATTCCCCAATATAATTCCCCTTAAGGTAAGAGCTTCAACTTCTCATACTCACTAATTTAACCTCAGATGTAGGGCAATTTGGAAACGCGGAAAGATGACATGGGTAAGTGAGGGTTTTGACCCCAAAATTAACCTTGCTTTTTTTATTTACAAAAAAAACATGCTGACGAAATTTATCCCAATGACAGGGCACCACAAATGACACCAGGAAAAAACCAGAGTATTTGGCAGATCAGTTTGCTACCAAATCTCAATTTTCTGTTAAGGATACAAAAAGTAGGTCGCCACAGGATACCAGGTAAGACAAGGAAAGAGCGGCCCCAAAGCCGCTAGAGAGACCCACGTGAGGGTGAAAAACAAGAAAGAATTCTGAACTGAGTTCAGAATCGCGTGGGCCTGACCTTTTAAAGTCGCCCTTCCAGGGAGCCCCTCCACACTTTTCTTTGTGCCCCAGGGAGAATGAAGAATAGCTCAGGAGGGGCACATCCCAGCGCTGATCCCGCATGCACCTCATAACCCCAAAAAGGCATTTCAACTTGAAATTCAGATTTCTGAATTTTGAGTCAAAATGGAAACGATTGGTTTGACCCAACCATTACATCACCCCACGCTAAGAAGGAGCCCTCCCACAAGAGGGTGACCCATAGCTGGAGGTAACCACCATGAGGATTTCAGCAATAATATGGAGCTGGAGCTAGACTGCAAAATCCAGTCCACCCAGTGAGGGGTAACACGCACAACGCAGGGCTGGGGGGTTATCCCACAAGTGTGGGCAGACCGTGGGGTGAGGGGCCCTGCTGGGCCAGGTCCCTCAATGCCAACCAGATCCCTGGTGAGGGGAAGCCCACTGGGATTTTGGACTGATGGTCACTCCAGATCCAGGTGTGGCCATCAGTCACCAGCTCCCCCCAGTGCTGGTTACTTGACAACTGGGATCTGAAATGACCATTGAGGTCAGACCAAACTGGGGATCTGGTGGCATGCTAAAAGCACACAGAGTTCAGAATGATGTAACGGTCAAAAACGTCCCAGTTTTTGACCGCCATCTTGCCTTCAGATTGGCAGATTTAAAGTTGATGTTGATAGATTTCCCAATATAATTTCTCTCAAGGTAAGAGTTATGACTTCTCATACTCACTAATCTAACCTCAGATGTAGGGCAATTTGAAATCGCGGAAAGATGACATAGGTAAGTGAGGGTTTTGACCCCAAAATTATTTTTGTTTTATTTATTTACAAAAATAAACATGCTGACGAGATTATCCCCATGACATAGGGCACCACAAATGACACCAGGAAAAAAGCAGGTTATTTGGCAGATCAGTTTGCTACCAAAGCTCAATTTTTTGTTAATGATACAAAAAGTGGGTCACCGCAGGATACCAGGTAAGACAAGGCAAGAGCAGCCCTGAAGCCGCTAGAGAGACCCACGTGAGGGCAGGAAATGAGAAAGAATTCTGAACTGAGTTTAGAATATTGCAGGACTGACATTTTAAGGTCGCCCTTCTGGGGAGCCCCTCTGCACTTTTCTTTGTGCCCCAAGGAGCATGAAGAATAGCTTGGGAGGGGCACAGCCCAGCGCTGAGCCTGCATGCACCTCAAATCCCCAAAAAGGCATTTCAACTTGAAATCTAAATTTCCAAACTTCGAGTCAAAATGTAATGACTGGTTTGACCCAATCATTACATCACTCCACGCTAAGAAGGAGCCCTCCCACAAGAGGGTGACCAATAGCTGGAGTTAACCACCATGAGGGGTTTAGCAATAATATGGAGCTGGAGCTGGACTGCAAAACCCAGTCCACCCAGAAAGGAAAACATGCCCAAGCGGGGCTGGGGGGTTATCCCACACAGTGTAGGCAGACCGTGGGGTGAGGGGCCCTGCTGGGCCAGGTCCCTCGGTGCCAACCAGATCCCTGGTGAGGGGGAAGCCCTCCAGGATTTTGGACTGACAGTCACTTCAGATCCAGGGTTGGCCATCAGTCACCGGCCCCCCAGTGCTGGTTACTTGACAACTGGGATCTGAAATGACCACTGAGGTCAGACCAAACTGGGGATCTGGTGGCGTGCTAAAAGCACACAGAGTTCATATTAATGTAACGGCCAAAAAAATCCCAGTTTTTGACCGCCATCTTGCCTTCAGATTGGCAGATTTAAAGTTGACACTGATAGATTTTCCAATATAATTTCCCTTGAGGTAAAAGTTTCAACTTCTTGTACTCACTAATTTAACTTTGATGTAGGGAAATTGGAAACTTGGAAAGACGACATAGGTAAGTGAAGGTTTCAACGCCAAAATTAACCTTGTTTTATTTATTAACATAAATAAACATGATGATAGATTTATCCTGATGACATAGGGCACCACAGAATGACACCATGAAAAAAACCAGAGTATTTGGCAGATCAGTTTGCTACCAAATCTCAATTTTTTGTTAATGATACAAAAAGTGGCTCACTGCAGGATACCAGGTAAGACAAGGCAAGAGCAGCCCCGAAGCTGCTAGAGAGATCCACATGAGGGTGGGAAATGAGAAAGAATTCTGAACTGAGTTCAGAATTGTTCAGGACTAACCTTTTAAGGTCGCCCTTCCAGGGAGCCCCTCCACACTTTTCTTTGTGCCCCAAGGAGCATGAAGAATAGCTCAGGAGGGCACAGCCCAGCGCTGAGCCCGCATGCACCTCAAAACCCCAAAAAGGCATTTTGACTTGAAATTCAGACGTCCAGATTTCGAGTCAAAATGTAATGATCAGTTTGACCCAACTGTTACAGCTTTTGACAAGATTGAAAATATAGCCACTTTTATCAAACGCTTTGAAATGGCCATGTATGGGGCCAGTGTCTGTAAAAAAGCAGCCACTATGATCACTGCATAGATGAATGGATTAAAGAGTTAATTAGCACATTTGGATGAAAACCCAACCTATGCTGAAGTCAAAGGGGCCATGTTTCATGAATTTGGAGGACCAGAACGAATGTCAACCAGAAAATTCAAATTCATTAATATCAGCTATAAAAAAGATGAAACAATTGATGAATTTTCAGATTGATTCTATTGTAAAGATCAAGTTCTCCTAGGTGCAAAGGCTATGGTCAAATTTGATGCTAATATTGCACTAGAACATATACTAGAACCTTACCCAAACTTGTCAAACACTTTATTGCCTGATTTTGTGCAAAACCTTACAACATCTGAATTGGTTGATTATTTTCACAGATGTTCAAAAAAGTTATGGCCCTCCTAATAGCAGATACAAATCAGGACCTGCTTCCTATGCTGGAAAGCCCTTTGAAAACAATAATGACAGTAATCCACCTTTAAAAAATGAACAAAAATCAAATACAAGGGCCTCACGCCCATTAAATGAGATTACTTGCTTTAACTGCAATTGTAAAGGACACTATGCTTCCTGATGCTGTCAGTGTGGTGTTAATGTAGTCCTTCCAAATAATGCACAGGTGGAGGGAAAAGAACAGGCATAATATATGCAGGAAGATCTATTGTGCCAAAAACACCAGTTCCACCTGACCAACATGGAAAACATGGGCCACGGGGCCTCTATTTTTAGCAATACATATTTTATTTTAGCACCAAATGAAGAATTTACAAATGTACATGTGGTAACTCGCTCTCAGAGTAAGGGTGTCATACCTGAAGCCTCTGAAGTAGTTGCTAAACTATATGTGCAAAAGATAATTAAAAACTTAAGGTGAGGGGCCAAGCAATGCATCAGATACCCCAAGCTTGAAGGGGGTGAATATAGTTATGCCAATTGACACAAACATCAATGAATGTCTGAGTATTGGAAATACCCTGAAGCATACGCTTAACTCATTGGATTCTTCCCATATCCACTTAGTAAGCTCAATTAATTCTTATTAAAAAGAAAAAAATGAAAAAATGAAAAAAATGAAAAATAAAAAATAAATATAAAACAAAAAAAAATAAAAAATGATAAAACTTATAAAAATGAAAAAAATGAAAAAAATTAAAAATTAATAATTTAATTGATGAATTATAAAACCTTATCGCCACTAAAGCTAATATCCCTTTTTTGGGAGGGGGAGAAAATTGAAATCGAAGCCAAGGGAGCTAGTTTAAGTTTGCTAAAGATTTCTGGAGCTGCAGCAGGAATAGAACCTAGGAAACAAAGGCAGCACTACTGAACTAACTGTTATCCAGGGCCAAAGGCTTTTAACATAGCATCTTATTCTGATGGTTGTGAAAAATTGGATTTTGTGACCAAGAAAAAAAGAATACCTTCCGCTTTTATCCAGTTGAGGAGGGGGAAGTGTTGAATGGTTGAATGGATCTAAATAATCAGAGATTATAAACCAAAAATATCCTAAGAATATCCAATTTGGGATTTGTGGCCTAGCAATTTCACTTAATAGTATTTGACTATGATGATATGGGCTCGAGGGCTTTGTTGATTAGGTCAGACTTAAATTAAGTTTTGACTTAATGACTTGGGCACATGGGCTTTGTTAGTTTATGTCAAAATTAGTTTTTAATGTCAGTCAAGTTTTGATCAAATTAATTACTAATTGGTGATACAAATCACCTTGGTATGTGCTGCTGATTGCTTGTGAAAGAGAATCAGTTCAGCTATTTGCAGATGCATCTGAAACGCCATCTTGAGAATGATGACGTTGTTTACACTGACCCTGAGGCTGAGAAAGATGCCTTGAGTCAAAGTATTTGTAGACCCTCATATGAACATTTTACGTGTTCCTTTGGCCAAGTGCCATTGAAAATGAGATGTCATGGGTAAGATGTGGTGAACATCAAACCCTATAAATTACATTAAGTTGATGCTAATAAAAAACATTCAACAATTACCGCTAGTTTATAATTTTACTTATAAACTTTTGAGTCTAATACTTTACTTTGTATTAGTTGAGAATTTACTTGGGATCAGTAAGATCAGGGCAGCGTGCCATCATCCAAGTAACAACAGGGGAATATGAATTTAGAGTACTATTATCAAGGATTTATATCTTAAATTATAGTCACCATCTAGTCTATTGTCATCATACAATAGACGTTCAAAATTCACAATACCGCAGAAGAAGAACCAGCCATCTGCAGAGGACAAAAATTCAACATCGTCAATGGCCTCTACAGTAAGAAGGAAAACATAAGCAGCTAGTTTATTAGGTCCCACTACCTTAGACTTGCCATTGAGGGTATCTAGCAACACCAATATGAATCCAGCATAGATGGGATCTAAAATTCCCTGACAGGTTAGTTCCACCTTGACAGATGGGTTAACCAGACCCCAGATCTCTAGTAGGTATCTGGAGGGGATGTTGACATGAACTTGGGTGTCAACTTAATCTTTATCTTTGGCAGTACACTGGTTGTCTTAGGAAAATTTAATTTTGCATGCATTCTTGACCATCAACTATAGGAGGGGGCATTCTTACACGTTAAACCTTTACAAGATATTAAGTTGGTTAATACAGTTTTTGCTTTCCAACAAGCAATCTTGAGCTTTGACATCCATCTTGGCATCATAGGAGGTTTCAAAAACCTTTAGGAACTGGTGTCCTAGCTGGGATAAGTATCCCCCATCATAGTGCATGACGAAAAAATAATCTTGGAGAAACTGAGTCCCTAGAGAAAGTCAATAGCTTGGGTTTTCTAAAACAATGGCGGAGTTAATCATAGAAAGCATACAAAATTGGATGGGTAGAGAGGAATAGCCCCAAGGTATTGAGTGCATTGTGACCTTACTGTGCCGTATTCCATATAATGTGAATTTTCCTGAGCAATCTTAATGTACATCATTAAATGTAGTTGATATGACATACAAGGGGAACTACTGTTGACAATGGCGTGAACAGATTATGTGACTTGAACGGTGACGTGAGTAACTAAGCTCTAAGACTTCGGGGTAGAGTGAGGAGTTTTGAGATTCAACATAAGAAGATAAGAAGTATCAGGTTTTTTATTATCCATGGGTACCAAATGATATTCCTCTGGTTTGATAGTGTTAGGCTCATTGGAGGTCGCTATACATTATTGAGACGGTTCAAGAATTTCAGCATGAAGTGCCTCATCCTTCATTCTGACGGCCCTTTTACCACCTCATCAGAAAATCTCTACCAACAAGTATTGGCGCTATTATGAATTGATTGCAGTAGGAGCATCGAGGTCAGGGTTTCTTCTGGTTCTTGATAACATGGACCTATGGGCAACTGGATAAAACAAATGAAGTAGCCTTGGGATGCAAGATAAAGCAGGGATTTCATTAAAGATTCCTTAATATTACAGATGTAAGTGAAGATATTCTTCTTGCCAATCATGTGATTTTAAACGTTAGTATAAAATCATAACGCGGAAATGACAGCGGTTATATCGTCGTCCAAGGTTATGTAATAATTGGTCGCCAGGGCTGAGCTTGGGAAAAGAATCGGCTGGCAAACTACATAAAGCTTTCTCCTTTATTTAGGAAAATACCTTTGAGCGACTGCTTTTGGTTAGCCAAGGTTTGGTTACTTTTGAATTCCTAATTTGGGCGGTATGGACTTGCTCCCATGAGTGGCATCCCTTTAGGAGGGGATTCATAATCTCCCAAACAGTGCTATTCAGACAAGAAAAGATATGCCTCTTCTTCTGTCAGTTGGTAGCTCTTCCATGGAACTCTAATAAGTATATAGAAGGGAGGCAATGCTTTCCTAAAATGGGGTAAATTTCTCCTTAAAACTAGGATTAAATTTAGTCACAATAGGAGGGGAAAGAGTATTGATGCTAGGAATTGGTTCAGGCTTGGAAATCTTGGTTAACAAATAGTTGCATGGAACCTGTTGAACCAGTTGTCATCTTAAAACTTTCAGGTCCTCTTAAATGCCATTCCATTTTGGTATTGCAATATAATGGATTTCTTGAGCAACCTGCACCTTTAATGCTTTAATATCGGCGCATTGGAGAAGCTGCTAGCTCTTAAAGCTACTTAATCATGTCTCTAACCCTTGACAGGATTGTTCAATCTAGGTGATGCAACTATCGGTGAGCTTGTTGAATACAAAGAAAAAACATCTCATCCAACAAAGCCTCAATTGAGACCCTAAGGTTGAGAGGGACTTTTTCCACTTTGAGCTCACATCCCTGAGCCACATTGCATATATGATCCTATAAGGCAGCGAGGGTGGTTAAAAAACCCCTTCCAAAAAATTTTTAGGGTCGCCAGGAGTAAGCACCATAAGACTGGAAGGTCCTTGAGGCCCACGGGGCTCTTCAGGCCCTTTATGCCTCTCAGGGTCTTCTGGACCTTCACTACCAGAGGTAAGGTCACTAGAGACCAACTCTTGGTTATGCTGCTGCAGGGTCCACAAGAGGTCATCAATATTGCTGATTTGCTTGTTCCAGATGGCCTCAAGGAGCTGCATGTTATATAAAAACTGTTACACGAGATAATCCAAGATTCAGCTATACAATACTTCAAATTGATTCCAAGCTTCATTAATTAAGCGACAGTCATTGACAATGGCTTCCCATCATTATGAACAAAGGAGGAAGCCATCTTATAAAAGTCAAAAATATTTGAGTGTAGGGTTTGAGTAAACCCTAGTTGTCATGATATTTCATGGTAATGCAGACCAAATGATTGTAAAAGGTGGTGCATGGCTGGATGGACGAAGCTTTGGAGTAAGTGCTCTGTACCTAAGACCAGTTCTCCTGTTGGTAGTAGAGCTGAGGTGTATAAATATTACATTGCAGAAGGCATTTTAGAGGCTCAGGAGTGAATGGAGTGTCATCCCTCCAGTAGATCTCTCATTAGAAATTGAATAAGTTTGTTGAGATTCTCATATTATTTGATACTGATCATTGTCAACGGATTTTAGGTAAACTGGAAGGTGGCCCAAATCTCTAGGCTTTAAGGCTGGAGAGGATGTACTTCATACTGAGAGGTATTAACCCATTGGGTAACACTTATTGACCAATCATCATGTTGGTTTTACTGATGGCTACTGTTCTCCATTTTTTGCAATAGACGTTTTAAATTGGACAACTTGGAGCTCCCTGTAGCAAGCAATATTTATCTCAGTGTAACCGTTCTCTTGACTATAGCCTATGTTCAAAAATGGTCTCAAAGATGTGAACTAGTTGAGAGGTCAATAAAACAAAAGATGGGGCAAGATAAACTACTTTTTGAGTTAAAAAGCGTTGATATTTATAGAATGCGTGATGATGTGGTGCTTTGGGAACCTTCATGACCCTGTATAATCAAAATCTTTCACAGCCTTCTAGATCAACTGCCTGATCAGTGCCCTCATTGTTCTATGTCATCCTCATGAGTGAAATTGTGAGGGTTATGCCTCTTGAGGTTCAGAAATCAGGGGTGAGATTCCTGAAGGCATCTCCGTTGATTCTCATGCTCGTGATGCTTCCTGATCAAAAATCATATTGGTGCTTCAGGGACAGGTTTTACTCATGCTGGTTTGAAAGCCATCTTGGCGAGGCTCAACTCTAGAGTAGGTTTTTTGATTCGCTCATTGTCTTAAATTCCAACAAGTAGTATGTAGTTTAATCTAGATACACCCAAAGTGATGAGACTGATTGGCCACCATAGCTCTGCCAATTGGGACATCAAAGTCAGCAGAGCAATGCTGAGTTTTCAAGTTACATTTAGAGTGTGAACAATTCCTTTAAATTGGTAGACTTACCTAAATCACCATTAGATCAAGAGAACTCTCTTTTCTGGGCATGAGTTTTTTTAGATGAAACGTTAAGAAACTTGGGGTATTTTGAGCGTTACAAGAATGAGCAGATGCAAGTCAGGTGCGACAAATGAGTACCCTCCATCTTGAGCATGTTTTTGAAGGAGATCAGTGATGACCCGCCAGATTTCAGGGTAAATGAACAGAGAGTCCATTTGATAATTGGGGTGGTGTTATGTGTGACAGCATATTTTGCTAAATTGATACGAGAAATCTTTAGAAAGGTGTAGCAGAAGGTCTCTTCAATAAGCTGATATGACAGGATGGTACTTTATTTTTAAATTAATATAAAGAGGAGAATTAACTGACAACGGACCCTATGGGGTTGTTGTCTTAAGAGGGGAGGTGAAGCTTGTGAAAGGGCTTAGGAGGATTGTCTCATGGGGGCCAGCGGATTGCTCTGATTTTCTGTGGAATCAGTACACAGGGGGCTGTTGGGATTTTTCTTAATTCTTCCATCTCCAATTCTTTTACTTTAAATATTTCTTTGTTGGTTGCTGAGGGGATTCAGTGATTCTGATCTCATTAAGTCATCTATGAAAGATCAGGCTTACCTCAATAATGAAAATAGAAGATTCAATTTCTCAGAGATTAAAAGGATTAGATCAGAAATAGACCACCACAAAACCTATAAATATTAAGTCATTAATAAGTTAGTCTTTCCATGAGCCAATATTTATTATAATTATATTAATTCCCTTGTTTCTGGAGATTTACACAAAGTAACTTTGAGTAAATATCTGTCACTTTTGAAGTGTAATTTAAAGCTTTAAAGTGGTGCATACTACAGGGGTACTCTGAGAAACACATTTGAAAAATTAATCACTAAGATGGAGTCTCCTTTTTTACCTGAAGAGTATCAGACCATGAACTGGGTAGTATTTCGCACTGGGTTCGCTCCACTATGACTGAAATTCACAAAGTCACAGTCTACGTTGATATTTCTAAGCCAATTTAGAGATAATACCCCCAAATTAAGTTTTATTACAAATTTCCAAATTGTAGCCTGAAGCTTTGAAAGGAACATCTAGCAACTACTTGATAAGATAATTTTTTCTAGAATCCTTTCTACTCACACCAGGGCTAGTGCGGTGCCCTCAACTATGAGGGACCTATAATAATCCGCCTAACTGCCTCCTAATGAGGTTGTTAATAGTATAAAGTAGTGTATACGCTAATTTGTACATCCCACGCTCTATCACCTCTTACAGGTTTTAGAAATAAATCATCAGGTGATATTCATCCTATGGAAGGTCTCAATCTCTAAGTGATTAAATGTCTTAGTTATACAATTCTGCCTCCAAGTTTAGCCAATATAATCGCAGTGCATTTAATAAAAAAACCCAATCTTCTTAACGAAGTACAATAACAAATCACTTAACTTGACCATAAAATATCTAGTTTCATCAATACTCAGTTGGTGGAACAATTTCAGGAGTCTCACGTTAAGTGGAGAAATAGCCTTACCCACATTTAAACAAATTCAGTTGATGAAAGAGAAAGTTAAATAAGCTTTTCTTCCAATTGGAGAAACCATACTCTGAATTTCAAAGCTAAGTCAGCAAAGTGGAGGAATCTTTGCAATTATGGGTCCACCCGGGGTTCAAGGCCCTATAGACCAGTGGGTTCCTGGACCTATTGGGCCCAATGGGCCTATGGGACCTAGAGGGCCAACCGGACCTCCCAGCCTAGTAGGACCCCCTGGCCAAGTGAGCCTCCTGGCCAGCAGGGCCTCCTGGACCTCCTGGACCCCCTGACCATGTTGGACCTCCCAGACCTCCAGAACCCCTTCATCTTTTAAGCGCCATAAGTTCTGATTGTCCTTCTGAACCTAATTCAACTTGCTGTCTGAACGGATTGAACAGTTGTGGGTCAAATTCTATAAAGTTGCCTGAGCATGTGACCTGACTCCAGATGGGATACCTATCAACCTTATGTCACTAAGTCTCCTATCCAATGCTTTGATTAACTCTGTCAGATGACCAAGGATACTGATATCTTGCTCCAGACGTGCGAATATATATAATTATGCTCCAAATGAAGCTTGATTCCTTGGAACTCCAATACCAAGAGCAACAGGAGCAAAATTTTAGAATTAAATCGAAAATTGAATGTTAAAGTAGGCCAATATGAACTAAACCATCAGATTAATGAACTTTATACTGAGATTGCCAACTTACACCTACAATATTCTTCCCAAACCTCCAGCTCTAACTCTTATGTTTTCACCCAACCAGATAATCCTGGGGTTCATGCTTAAAAAACTAATGTACTAACGAGTTTTAAACCGGTGTTCAAGGATAAGCGTTCTCTTGGGGAAGAGATTATCTTTTTTTATTTATATTAAAACCTCTTAGTGTGGCAAAGGACCTTCTTAAGATGAAATATTTGCCTAATTGTCTTATCAGTTATGCACAGGATTCTTGGTTCTCCATCTGATGACTTGTACCACTTGGTCTCAAGTCAAAAAGTCTTTGTTAAAAGACTTTGGGAGTGAGAAAACCTTATCTTCCCAAAACACGCCTTCATGGAAAAATAATTTCTTAAGAGCGAAACTATTAAGGACTTCTCTCACCAGTTCTACTGAGAAACTCAGGCTTTGGTGGCTTGTGGCAGGTTAAATCTAGAAGATGCCATTATATCCGTGATGTCTGCTTTCACTTAAAGGAATCAATTGCAAGTATACCTTATCAGTATAAAAAAAGGACTCCCAAGTTATCTTATGTAATATAATGGGGGCCTTGTTGAAATTGCCTCCTCAATTTTCTGAAAAATCCCAAATCTATGACTCTCCAAAATCCAGGCGTCTTAAAGTTTACACTGTGGCTGAGAATTCTAAAGCTAATTAGTGTAATTATTGTCACCGATATTTCCATACTGAAGTTTCTGTTATTAAAAGAAAGCTGATGAAAAAGAAGTAAAAAGACAAAACAATAAGTTTTTTCATCTTGATAATGATATGAGTATGCAGCAGGAACATCAAAACCATGTAGAATATAATAAAGATAAACATTCTTCCTATTCCTTTCCCTCCTTATTGGCTTTATCTTCTCAGTTTTGAAGATCAATCTCCTTAATTACTTTTGATTGAATCAAATTAACGCCAAAGCTATTATTGACACTGGATCTCTGGTGAATGTAGTCTCATTGAAATTTACCAAGCAGATTAAGTTAACGCCCAATATTTCACATTATGAAGAATATGGCACTGCAGGACCTCATAGTACTTGATCAATTGGAGCTTTTTTGTCACTCCCATTAAAAATTGGGAAGTTAACTTTTACATAACCAGCAATTATACTTGATAACTTAAGTTATGACTACATTTGGGGACTCTAATTTGAGTGAATTAGATGATCTTTTTAATTATCCTGAATCTCTTCTCTATCCCCTTTGGGGTATAGTGTCTCATTGCTTTTATCCAAACATTCTCATTGTTAATTATCAGCGTAGAGTCTTGATTCTGCCGAGTTGGTTTGCACAGGGTATTAGCCACTGGGCAACTAAATCAGACGATATGAAGATTGCCAATTCTTAATAAATACTAATAAACTTTTACACGGAGCTATCGCCTCTTATTTTGACCTTTATAATTTTACTTAATATGCAGACCTCTCTGCTACAACCTAATTTTCAAAAGAAGTCCCCTATCAATCCTCCATTTAACTCTTTATATCTCGATCCTCAAGCCAGATGCATCCTTGGCTTGGTAGTCTTCTATTCGTTTTCCCCTTTTATTTGAAACTATCATTTATATCGAATCTTGTTGTAATTCCCCCATTCTCACCGATTAATCAACATTTCAATTGACTATTATTCTTATACATCTTTTCTTCAATCTTGAGAATTGTCTCAATTCCCCCTCCAATTTACCATATGGTTAGCATATCGTCCAGTCATATCAACTTCCTGACACTCATACTAGATGACGGTTATGTCTGCTAAAGGGATCAAAGAGTTCTTATTCCATTTAGCATCATGTTGAAGTCCCTAAGTAAAATTATCCCCTAAGATGGCTAACATCGAAGAAGGGATGGCTATGTATTCACCTGAGGTTATGATTATTCCACTAAAATCTCAGGTTATTATAATTACCTTTTTACATTTTTCTATTCACAAGGGTCATCTATTACAAGTACAAGGCATTTCAAACCCTTCTGCTAAAGAGATCTTGCATTATACTGGGGTATTGGATTATGCATATTTTGAATTGTTACCTGTTTTATTGGCAAACCTTACCAATGATCCATAAACAGTAGATTAAAAAAATCCAATCGCCTATGTCAAATTGTTACTCCTACCTCGAATTTATGACGTTAAGACTTCTGGAAGCTTACAAGGCTTAGGGTTGGAAACCAGCCAGGAGATTCATACTGTGGGACCTACAATAGGGAAGCATCTTACTAAATTACAGGAGAA
The DNA here is from genome assembly GCA_022478985.1 of Massospora cicadina. Lineage (NCBI taxonomy): Eukaryota > Fungi > Entomophthoromycota > Entomophthoromycetes > Entomophthorales > Entomophthoraceae > Massospora > Massospora cicadina. The sequence goes on from JAKSZP010011942.1 coordinate 31,026, forward strand.
AAAAGTACTACAATTATAGTAAGAATAATCTGACATATTTGCCAAGCACACTTACGATTTTGATAGAATGACCAAAGTAATACATATTGTTGACTCTGGAAATCACCATCCTATTTGTGCCAAACCCTATTGTAAGTCAAAAAGTGGAGGAAGCATAGGTCACCAAAGAGTTACATCAACTATTGGAGGCTGGATTACTGAAACCCTCCAACAGCCCTTGTGCCTCCCATTGCTACTGGTTAAGAATTGGATGGCTCACATTGGATGGTTATGAATTTATTGTAGGTTAAACGCCATTACTTGTTGAGATGGTTACCCTTTGACAAGGATTGATAATTCTCTACAGTTGTTAGCTGGCTCAACCTATTTTTTGGCAAAGGAATTAGCCAGCAGATACTGGCAAATCAAATTACCCAGGAAGATTGAGCTAAATGTGGCCTGATATCTTATGAGGGCTTATTTAAACCAACCCATATGCCTCAAGTGTTGAACAACGCCCCAGCAACCTTTCAAAGGGCCATGGATGGAATGTTACAGGATTTAAATCTGACCTATGTTTTAGTCTATCCAGATGATACTATAATGTTTTTAAAAACGTTTACTGAGCATTTGGATCATTTTAAAAAAGTTTTTAAATGAATTTAGAATTCTTCACTAAAGCTTAAGCCCTCCAAATGTTCCCTTTTTCAGAATGAAATGGAGCTCTTAGGTCACCAGGTATCAGCTAGAGGTATTCAACCACTTTCATATAAAATGAAGCTACTAAACAAATGACACCTCCAACCTCCTTATGGGACAATCAAGTTTTCCTTGTTATGATTGGATACTATTGTCAATTAATACCCAAGTTTACTGATATGGCAGAGCCCTTATTCCATTTATTACAAAAAGATGTGCCATTTGAGTGGAGCTCAGCTTAAGAGCAGTCTTTTATTCTCTCCGAAATGCCTTAACTAAGGCACCTGTTTTAATTCATTCTTGATTTGATAAGCCTTTTTCCTGCATACTAATGCAAGTAGTGTCGCTATTGGGGGCTATTCTATCCCAGTTTGACGAAGAGCAGATTGATCATCCCATCACGTTTTACAGAAAAACCTTATCCAAAGCTGAGCGTAATTACAGTGTAACTGAGTGGGAGTGTTTAGCTGTTATTTAACATTTAAGAATCTTTATCCCTTTCTACATGGTAACAATTTTACTGTTATTATTGACCATTCTTCTCTAAGATAGTTACAAAATATGAAGATTCCTGATGGGAGACTAGCCCGTTGGCCCCTAAGAAAACATAATAATGATACTTCAATTGATTATTACCCAGGCACACAATATCAAAATGCTGATGACTTGTCCCAGTTGCCTATAATGATCTTGGTATTGGGGAAAAAGGAACGACTATATATTCTCATTGGACGGCCTGAGTTATAGGATCAAGAATCTGAAGAAGATCGAGCCTGTCTAAAAACTATTACTAAAGATGCCATGATTCAGGAGGGAGCTTTGTATAAGAAGTTCAAATCTAAGTGATTACCCTTTCTGCACCCAAATTCAAGGTACCATACTATCATGGAAGGACATGGGCAAGTAGGCCATAGTGGTTTAAAGAAAATCCAAGTGTAGTTAAAGACCTGATACTATTGGAATAATATGACAAAAACCATTTGAAAGACCCTTGGCTTGTGTCTCATCTGTAAAAGTCATAACGCAACCAACCCCACTTATCAGCATCAAGTAATTCCACCAACTAATGCGTTTGAAGTGGTAAGTATTGATGTTGTAGGACTTTTTCCTTGGGGGTTGCATGACCACAAATACTTTATCATGACTATTGACCATTTAATTAAATGGGGTGAGGCCATTTCCATTACCACTCCCTCTGCTAAGACAACTGCATTATTCCTTTACCAACACATCATCACTCATCATGGGTGTCCTAAGGTCCTTATGTTGGACAATGGGACTAATTTTACCTCTCAACTCCTAGAGGAACTATCCAAATTATTCAATAATGCCCAACAGTTTGTCGTTCTTTACAATCCATCTTTGAATGGGGTCATTGAACAAGTCAATGGAACTCTAGTCTCTATCTTAAGGAAGATTGCCTTAATGGACCCATCTTGGTGGAACTTCTATTTACCTAGTGCTTTGTTTGCATATCAAATAAGTTAGCATCAAAATTATCAAGATGTAGCCCTTCATATGTATTTATGGGAGAGATCCCTCAGTTCCTTCAAGTGTTAAAAAATACTTGAACAAGGTATACCAGAAAACTTTGATTTAGTTATGAGAAATTTGGCTGATGAGATTATTTGCTTCAAGCTCAAGCCATGAAATCCATTGAAGTAACCACCCAAGAGGAGACCCAAAGAAGTATACAACGTAGACAAGCCTTGCATGAAGTTCAAATTGGAGATTATGTTATTTATTATCACTCCTGACCTAGTGGGAGAACTGAGAAATTTGAATCTAACTGATCTGGTCCTTATTGAGTTATATTATAAAAAGGATTAGAATATTTGATTGTCCATGTTGATATGGGTATAGTTGTAAACCATATCCACCCTAGATTTTTGAGAATTCACCCTCCTTCATGATCAAATCTTGAGGGGGGAAGTGTTGGGAATTTACCAAACTCTTTTATTACTAAAACTTTTGCCCCAAATATTTTCCCAGTAATAATGGAAGGGGAAATAAATGAATCTAATTGTATCAAGGTTAATATGAACAATCAGTATTATCCCAATCAAGTGATATAAGATTCGATCACACAGCAATTGAAATATCAGATAAACCCTGAACTACTAAGAAACCTATAAATAATTAATCCTTTCAATAAAAAAAGTAGTCCAAGTTATAATCTTATACTAATTACTTTTGCAGTTCTTCTGAGAATCCATAAAAGTGACAAGTTACCTGTCTATTTCTGAGGTGCAATTCAAAACCTCAAAACTATACAATACCTTTATTGATTGACAAATTGGAAGATGTTATTTTGGCATCACAGCCAGAAGGAAGTCATGATGTAATTACATACCATCCTAAAGATAACAATTTGCAAGCATTCCATTATCAAAATGAAGTATAGAGATGGAATTTGGGAGTATAATGTGATTGTTTTTCCCAACTTAGGATGATGTGGTCCTAGGGGGTGGAAGGCAAGTCGGTAAGGGTGTACAGCTACCAACCTGAAGGTTGCGGGTTCAATTCCCACCCTTCACACATTGATTGGGGTGCCAGCCAAAGGAAGCTATTGGCAGTTAGTAGGTCTAATAACACGAAAACCTTACCCATGACGTAACCAGAAAAATTTGAGTCCTGATCCGGATGTGGAAAATTTTCTTCAATGGAGTTGACCCTGTTCAGGTTTCATGTCATTTCTTTCTTTCAGTAATGCCTGTCCCCTGGTCAGCTTGCCTCGGTTAAATAAAAAGGATGATGTGGTCCATAAACCATACTGTGAATATTGCATTACTTCAGTCTAGTAGCCTCTCTAGTTCCATGGGGTTCAAGGATGAAAAAGTGCATAGGGATATTCATTTTCATCTACATGAGGGAGCACCAGATGGGGACCATTACTTATGATTATTTTTAAGAATTTTTTTGTATTATATAATTGCACCAATGAGAATAGGAAATAAGAAGCAAATCCTGATCAGATATGAATTATTACCAAACATTGGCAAGAAAGATCTCTGCAGGTTCTCAAATATCTATTGGATGAGTTACTGAAGGGGAGCCTTAGGAAAGTAATGGAAGTTTTTATCAGCGGTTTTAATAGGTGGAAAATTCTGCACAAACTAATTAGGCTATTCACAAGCCCTGTATTTATATGAAGGGCTATAAGTTGTGGTAATTCAACCAAATTGGTATGTGTATCCACCCAACTGCAGCATGAGACCAAAGTTGGCCATATACCACGTTCATTTTCACTTAATGATTCATGGCTCAAAAAAATGGCTAATGTTTTCTTGTGATCTTCTAAATAGTGCTGCCAGAATCAACCTCTAAATAATTGTGACATTGATTGCTGAAAAGTATTGTATATCTAGGAAATATGTTGAAACTTTGTATAATTACAGTATCCAACCGTGCCTATATTATAGTAAAAAAGTTGTCCCTTTAAAGGATACTAAATTTGACTAGCTAGAGGAAAGCTACTCATTTTAGTTATAAAATTGTTAATTAGGTAGATGGTAACAATTATTAACTGTGGATGTGTGGCATTTGTAATTAGAAGGTCTTGATGCATGATTTGATCCAAATGTCAATGCCAATTATCGTTTTACTTGCAACATTTGCCAAAAAATTGTATGTAAATGAGAATTTTTGAATTTTATAATTTTTTTTAGTTTTGTATGTATATTAATCAGGCTCAGGTAGCAATCAATCAGGGCTTTAGTTGAAGTTAGTAAAGCGTTATAGTGCTTGTATTATGGTAGTTACGTTATTACCTTAGTGATGAGACCTTCTGCTAAAAGGTAAAATGTTCCTTTACCTAAGCATGGCCTCTAGCTTATTAATGTTAATTTTCTGGGAATAACTAGGCGTTTAAATGCGACTTTTTATATTATTAGCTTTGAAGGATCTTAATCAGACCAGTTTTTAATGTCAGTTTTGTATTTAGTTTAACCAACCATCTGGCTGCTATTTTCATATATACTAAATATTATAATCAACTAATATGTAGATAGCAGATTTAATTAATTCATAGTATTTAACTCAGCGTGTAAACCACGTTTTTATATTAATAGCTTAACTTAATGGTTTACTATATATCAAAAATTAAAACCCTCACTGACATATCTCTTGTTTCATTATAATTATCATCAAATGATGTTTCAGTCGCAATTTCTTTATTGCCCATAATTTATGATAGCATGATTATTTATGTTGCCCCATACCAACATAAGCTTATCAGTGATAGGATACTATATTTATTATGGTCGCTCATTGGTAATTTAATTATCTGGCATGTTGCACCCTTTCATGAAAATACCTTTGGCCCTAATTATTTAATTCTTACACAATTTAAATAGCACTATTGTCTTCTACAATTATTGAGGGCTGCTTAGTAACCATGGAAAGCACAAATGAGGTCTCAGGCAGAGTACGCATATTTGAGGAATATTGTCAATGGGAGGGGTTCTTTTTCTGGGACAAGCTGTATTAGCCTATATAGTCAATTCCTTGTGCAAGCCGTGAGCCTCTGGCAGTATTTGATACTAAATGGTGCTCTCTTATTTTTATATGAAAACTATTGGTGAAGGTACTGTTTACTTTGTTGAAATTTGGAAGATTTACTGTCTTCAAACAGTTTTTGTGTTGTTGGTGGATTTTTCCTGTGAAATTGGAATATGATGCCCTAGCACCAATTTTAACATTTGTTTCTAATACAGAGGATCACCTTGTTCCACTAAGGATTTTTTTTATCAAAAATGGCTTCTGATCCCCCATTCAAGGGTTACCTTATAAGGGATGTAACATAAAATCTGATGCTGCAGTATCTGGCTATGATGCAATGATAAATCATTCTAGTTAATTTGTAAATTTTGAGTGGAGTTGAAAGCTCTCATTGGCCTACTTTCAGATATTATATTAGGTCATTATTGTCAAGCAAAAGATTTAGCTAAAAATATAGAAGCTCTCAATGATGCCTTAAAGCCTTGATACTGTATTGTGTTTAAGATCTTGACTCCTTTTGTATTACCTTAAAATTCAGGGACACACTATACAGTACCTAGTAAGTGAAATTAGCACTTTAAAAGCGGACTTGATGACTGCTTCCCAAATGATTGTTAATGTGGAAATCATGTTGCAGGCGAACGCCGCCATTTTTCTATAACCATGAACCACTATAACTTGGAAGTTCATCAGGGTTGTTGAAAGTGTCATCAAAGACATTTGATTTTAGAAGCCCCTTAGATGGGACAGTATATTGAGAGCAACGCGAGGCAGGTTAAAGTTAACCCGCCTGCAGTTGTTCCCACTATTCTGACCATTGGTGCTTCTGTTCACCCTGACAATACAGCAACTCAATGCCATGTTACTTCATTTCCTTGTACAAATAACCCAGGAAATCAGATTGAGACACCACCGGCCCCTTGGCCCAGAAACCATGAAAATTAATCTCTGGTTAATTATAAATTTACTGAAATATAGCAAGAAGGTGAATGTGCACAATTTTCTGATCTTTATTAGATTAGCATGGATGGAGCATCCAAAACTACTAAAATGGTAGTGGTGATGAAATCTTTAGACTCCAAAAGTCGTGAGTTAGTTATGCAAAAAAATTAAAAAAGGCCAGCATGTATAATCTCAATTCCAGGGACCTTCTTATTAAAGAAATCTGTGGATCTAAAAAGATGACCTTACATAAGATGGAATTACTTAATATCTCATTTAGGGAAGATGAAACCATTAAAATGTTTAATGAACGATTTTATTTTGGAGGCGCAGATGCGATCCAAGGCTAACATTGTAATTGACTTTAATGTCCAGATTGCTCTCCACAATGACTGTAAGCCCTACACAGAATTGTATAGGGTTCTGGTACCAGTAATGAGTGAGGAAAATGATATCACCCATATAGAGAATTATCTTCGCCATTGCACCATTATTTTTGAGGCGCCTTGTCAAAGCCACGTAGGAACCTCATGACCAACCATCCTGGGTCATCTCCATGAAACAAGAACTAGCTCAGCCTTTAAGCCCAGGCTTTGAGTGGTCTGACCTCACTCATACCAATTTTTATTATTGTAAAAACTTGGGGCTTTATGCAAATCATTGTTATAATTAAGCTTTAGACCAAGGTTTAATTAGTGATCCTCAAGGATGGAAAAAAACTTGGGAAAAGACAGGGCGGAGTAGAAAAGGGTCTTTATTTCCGCCTTCAATAAAATTGTCACAAGCACATATGAATCTCCAACCCCACCTTCAGTACAACAGAATGTAGCCAACAGCATGCCACCTCCAGCTGTTTATGCTGTATTAGAAAGTGATCTGGGAACCATGACTAACCGCTCCTTGAGAACATTGAAAGTTGAGTTGAGGGAAAAATAGTTGTGAAGCCTCATGAACAAATGTTAGTACTATAAGAACTTTCTGTTACTTTGGGCGATATTCCCCAATCAAATGGGGTCCAAGTGACAATAACTATCAATATTTTGACGGATAGAAGCCCCAGTTAGGCATGAAGCTACAAAAAATCAAGTCTGGCGGATACTTTAGATGTCTTCACAATAAATCCAGCGGATGCTTATATTTCAAGATGTATTTATATATTAATATATAAGTCAATAGAAAAGAGTTAGTGCAATTGGTGACAATGGGCCCCATTAAATATTGTGTTATATAAGCAGGTAAAAAGACTATACCTCACTCCTGACATAGGAAATCAAAAGATATATGATACAGCGGGATTTAGACCACAACTTCTGAAGGAGTATACGTTGCATTGCCACTACAATTTGGTTCACTGGTTGTATCTGCTCCTGCTATTGTTTCTTAAAGAGAAATTACGATTTCCTTATTGTGCCCTCCTTTATGAGAGCTCATGGAGTCAAAGCAAATTTTTGAGGTATATACTTTGGAAATCCTCTAACTAACTTTTCGTTTAATTTTTTATTGTAAGAAGGAGGCCCCAGTGCCTTGAACTTAAGGGTTTTTGAACCTAGTATCAAAATAGTGTAGTGACTATGGGTTATTAGCGATTTAGGCATTTATAAAGAAATTACTCAACCAGATTGCAGAATCAATGGGGACTTTGTTACATGCTAATTGTAATCTAATCAGGGGGTGGAAGGCGAGTCAGTAGGGCTTATGGCTACCAACCTGAAGGTTGCAGGTTCAATTCCTACCATTTGCACATCAATTGAGGTGCCAGCCAAAGGAATCTATTGGCGATTAGTAGGTTTAATAACATGAAAACCTTACACATGACGTAACCAGAAAAATTTGAGTCCTGATCCAGAGGTGGAAAAACTTTCCAAAATGGAGTTGACCCTGCTTAGTTTTCATGTTGATACTTTCTTTCTCTAACCTAGTAATGTCTTTCCCCTGGTTGGCTTGCTTCAAATAAATATAATTATAATATAATCATTTTGGCAGGCCATTAAGTATTAGTGGTTCCAAAACTTTGTTGGAAATCCATCAAGAATTATACGTTGAGATATTCATGAAAATCTTTCATTTCAATTCAGAGCTGGTTGCCATGCCTGTTTTTATCCACTTAGACATGAGTGAAATTCAAGTGCTTTTTGCTAATTTTTATGACTACAATCTCTAGATAAAGAGACATTGGTTATCACTTTTGTGCGTATGTTACCCATTGTGTAGTTCAGAATGTTTCTTATTCTGGCCATTTGATAAGTTAGGCCTTAGAGGCGATATCAAGAAATCCATTTTCTCTTTAGTACCTCAGGGAATCATAGCTGAGCTAACTGAGGATGAGAAGGATCAAGCGCTTCTCTTTTTGACAAGTATAGCAATATATTTCAAAGGATGACTTTGATTTGAGCTGTGCTTATAATTTACTTCATCATATCAATATTGGAAATCATTTACTATTCACCTCCTTCTGAATAGGTGTTCAAAGGCGGCAAATGAAGTCATTAACACAGAAATTAATCAGATAGTGCAACATGGGATGTTAGTGCCCTCCTAAGAGCCTTTGGGCCTCCCTAGTGTTGATCATTAAAAAGAAGGTCAGTTTAAACCGCGTGGTAATAGGCTACCACAAGCTCAATAACCTTACCAAAAGAATCTTTATATTTTACTGAAGATTGGTGATGAATTAGACCTCTTGGGCGGCGCGCAATATTTTTAAGCTATGACTTTGATTTGAGTTATTAGCAGATTGAGTTGCCCAAGAAAAAGAAGGAAAGAATGCCATTGTTAAGGCCCAGGGTCTCTACAAGCCTACTAGAATGCCGCCAGGGCAGTGCAACGCAAAACGACTTTTTAGCAGGCTATGGATAGTGTCATTTTAAAATTTCTGTGTTCTCATGTGATTAGATGATATTAAATCTTTCCAGAACGTTTACCAATCATTTGTAACACTCAAAAGAATTTTTCCATTAAATCGCCAAGGCTGATTTAAAAATTAAGACATGTTTGTGTAACTTTTCCATGATCAGCTAGAATATCTGGGTTTCTTTATTTGATAAATATGACTTGCAGCCCCATCTGGCAAAGGTTGAAGCAATTGAATTCATATCAAGACCGATTAGTTAGCATAATGTTCAAGTTTTCCTTGGAATGATAGGCTACTACCACCAGCTCATAGAAAACTTCAGAAAATTTGGTGAACTGCTATTTAACCTTCTAGAGGTTGGAGTCCCATTTGAGGAGAATATAATTGTCATATAGCCTTCAATAAACTCAAGCTTTCTATTTTCCCAAGTGCAACTGTCAGTGTATCCCAAATTTAAAACCCATACATTATCCAAACTGACACTTCTCTCACTGCCATTGGGGCAGTTTTATCTCAATTTGATTAAGTAACTTGATGCGAATCTTGCAATCTGCTATATCAGGGCTCTGATACTTTTCTCTCTCGTTGCATTCACTTTTGTAACCCATTCAATTCAAGCCTGAATCTAGTTTGATAAATCTCATAGAGGAGATTAGTCTGCGCCCATGTCAGGGAGCAGCTGGGCAAGTAAGGTAAGAGGAGCAGGTGGGAAGCCCACGGCCTCAAACGTTCAAAAACGCCCCAGAGAAACCAGCGGAATAGAAAAAAATTACAAAAAACTGGCAGTCACTGTTTCCCTGAAAATCTTCGCTTGGCAAGCACGATGCAACCAGTACATCAATACGCCGCACTCCCAGCCACTTTCATTGGTGGAATATGGAGTCCGCGTGTTTCTGGACATCCAACAAACAGCTTTATGGGAAAAATTTTATGGGGATGTACACACTTTTTTCCTGACCGTGGTGTACGTCACACCTCATTCCATGTCATGTGGTTGGCTGGACCTAGGTTTCAAAAGCAAGGAGGCAGCATATGAGGCTGCTGAGGTGCGTGTAGTGATCAACCTCCCTGAAGGGCAATGGGTCATTGAAACAAAATTCACTAGATGGACAAAATCCATCCAAATTTTCCTCACGTTTAACTTCTTGCCTACTACGGTATAATGTGACATTTTGGAGCAACACCTGAAAGATGGTCTCGCTGTCTACAGCGAAATACAATCTTTTGAAATGCAACACTTTACGCTGATGCCACACCTGTGCACCGGCAAAGCCATTGCAGTTCTGACCCCAACTGGGGAGATTGTAAAGGACCTAACCCAGATCCCACACTCCACTTTTATTAATATCGCAGGGCATACCACCCACCCATTTCAGGTGACCGTGGACAGCGCGCCCCCCATCTGCACCCACTGTGACGTGTTCAGCCATAAGGCACACGCATGCCCCACCAAGGAGGGCGTCACATACCAAGAGCACCCCTCAGCGGCCATGGCCAGCGGAGAGGCGCACTACAAACCAACCTTAAGCACCAAAGAGGCTTTCCCATGGGGAGCACAAGGTGCTACCTACTGGTAAAGCCTATTTCCCCACAAGAGCAGAAGAAGGCCAAGCAGGCCCGCAGAGCCATGGCCAAGGAAGCAGCCAAAGTCACCACCTCTATCCCACACTCCCAACGCCAGGAGGACATCAAAACCTTCATGGTGGAAGAAAATCAGGAATCCATCAACCAATCAGATTGGGAAGCCCAAACCAATTGGGCCACCCAATCTGAGGATCCGATGGGTGACTCAAATTCTCCCAATCTTTGCAACCAAGCTCCAGTCAAAACTGACTTGGCCTTCAACCTACCTGAATTTTTTTTTGCCCCACTCGATTGCACCAAACTCATCTGCACTGCAAAAAATTCGTCCAACGTCAGGGAAACAAAAAGTAAAGAAAAAAGCCAATGCAAACCTGTCTGCAAAAATTAACAAAAATACCAATAGCGTTGCTTCAAACACCCGCGCTGCTGTGAAGGCCCATGGGGATCTAGAGGAGGCTAGTGGGCCCAGGTTCTCACCCCCTCACACCTAAGGTGTGAAGGGGGAAACCTTCACTTTAGGGACGTTGAATATTGCCAGACTCAAGGCCTCGCCATCCCAGGCTAGGAAACTGAGTTTTTTAACACAATTTACCCGTGGATATCCTGGCCATCCAGGAGTCCCACTGTCCACGAGGTTCCAAGGAAACTTGGAAAACAATGCTCCTCCCATCCCTATCCTTTTGGTCGAAGCACTGTGGGGTGCTAATTCAGAAAAATAGTTCTTAAAATTTGTATCCTCAGAAACATTCCTAAATGGCCAAGTGCTCATCGTCACTTTCTTGTGGGCTGACGTGGTATATGCTATCATCAACATCTATGCCCCAAATGGTGCACGAGAGCATCAGGAATTTTTCTCATCAGTCAAATCCCTCCCGCTACCCTCAGACCCTTTTGTAGTTGGTGACATGAACTGTTGGCTAAACATTCCAACAGACCGGTGGCCTTCCTCCTCCCACGCCCACCAGGGCCACGTTGAACTTCGCGTTCTAAAGGCCACCCTTGGGTTAATGGATGCACTGCTGCAGCAAGCCCCACTGCTCAAGAATATGATGCGCCCCCACGTCCACAACGGTCAATTAAGGTCCATGTCCCGCATTGACATTATCCTTATGCCAGCAAAATTCCAACCCCACGTATCCCACTTCAAAACAACAAAAATGGAATTCTCTGACCATCAACTGGTCTTGATAACCTACCATCTACCTGTCACAGCTGCTAAGGCCCCACATTGGTGCAAAATCCGCCCCCCAAGCTTGCATCACCAGGATTTTCCACGTGGGTTGAATCAGCAACTTTGGCAAAAGAGTTTGTTGCACCGTTTTGTGTGGACCCCATTTCCACATGGGCAACTTTCAAAGAAGATACCATCCGCCACTCTCACCACCTCTCCTCCAGATGCTCACAAGCCACATCGGCTGTCATTTCGTGCGCTCTGGCAGAGTTGGCACACCTGGAGTCCAATATCCCAGCTACAGGATACAGCTCTGCATGGGGCTGGAATTGGGCAGAGGCATCCGCCCACCTCAACGCACTTGAAAGGCAACACAAACATCGGGTTTGTGTTCAGTACAGGGCCAAATGCATCACAAAAGGTGACAAGTGCACCGCATATTTTTTTAAAAAAAATTTTGCACCACACCAGAGCGTGGCCTGCACACAGGTGCAAAGATCAGATGATTCCATTGCGGATATGCCAGCCAAAGTGTTAATCAAAACACAAAAGTATCACTCCAAGTTGTACTGATCTGATCCAATTTAGCCAGCCAAAGTGGCGGAATTTCTCAACTGAGCCCACATCCGCACTGTTTCTTGATACCCAGAAATAATGAATTTGATTACTCTGAACGAATTATGGACAGCCATTTGCGGTGCACCAAACTGAAAATGCCCAGGCCCGGATGGCATTCCATATGAATTCTACAAAAAAAACTTCAAATATATATCCCCACTACTGTTGGCCTAACTTTAACCAGAGCCTTTTGGAAACACGCCTCCTGCCAGGAGGACACGAGGCCTTCACCGTCACACTCTTCAAGAAAGGGGACAAGCTAGACTTAGCCAACTGGCACCCCATTTCTTTAACTAACACGGATACAAAAATTTTAACTAAAATCATGGCTAACCGTTTAGGGATTGTAGCATCTGCCATTATCTCCCCAAAACAATTCAGTTTCATACCCAGAAGGTCAATTTGGGATAACGTGCACTTGTGGCCAACGCGTGCCAGTCCACAGCCTCTGGGGCACTTGCATACTTGGACCAACAGAAGGCCTATGATAGAGTAAATTGGGAATACCTCAGGGCCTGCCTCCATCAATTCTGCTTACCCCCTCACTTCATCAACTGTGTGATGCTGCTCACGGAATCTGCAACAATGGCTGTACGTGGCACTGGCTTCCTAATGGAAGTAGTCCGCCCTCAAAGGGGCTTGCGACAAGGGGACCCCTTTAGCCCACTTTTATACAACTTCAGCCTTGACCCACTACTTCAGAACACGAATGCCCAACTCACTGGGGTCCATGTGCCAGGCCAAGCCCCAGTCAAGATGATGGTGTTTGCAGATGACTGTGTGGTGGGGGTGTCTAGTAATAAAGATGCACGCGCACTTGAAGCTCTCATCCAGTAGTATTCCTGGGTAAGTAACGCTGCACTGAACGCCTCTGAAATCAAAATCATCCTCCTTGGTCGGTATAAAAACTGCTAGGCCCCTGCAACTAGTGCCCAGCCCGGCCCATCTGCTCACAAACGCGCTCGCCCTCCCAGCTCACCCCACACCGCCCCACTGGTGCTCCCCTTTGTGCCACGCCCTACCATAGGGCCAGTCCGCCATCTGGGCGTGTGGGTGGAGGCAGGCAGATATGCATCAGCAGTAATGGAGAGTCATATTCTAGACAGCGTGACGAAGCGCATCGCCTCCCTCAGAGCCCACCCTACTTCCCTTACTGGCAGGGTCTTTTGGCCAACTCTATGCTCCTCTCCAAAGTCTGGTTTGGAGCCCACGCCATCCCCTTCTCCCCAAGCCTCTTCAAATCCTTGCATGCCCTGCTGCAAGGATGGCTATGGTCAGGCCGCCCTCCACCAGTACGGTTAGAAGTCATGTTTGGTCCTCATCAGCATGGTGGCATGGGCCTGCTTGACTTCAGAGCCCATGCGGCCAAGATCTTGGGTACCTGGATTGCGGCCGTCACTGCCCCTACACTCCCCTCCCAACACTGGTCCCATGCGGCCCGCTCCATTTTCTCCCGCGCCTTGGGCCTCAATAATCCATCAAACCCCCACTCCCTGATGAAATACCTGGCTTCACACCCATTGGCCACAGGACTTCACGGTACTAAAAACCACTACAAACGAATTCTACTCTCCATGCGGAGCGCTGAGTGGAGAATTCGTATTAACAGACATACAACCCAAAGAGGTTGCCTCTCTCCTCAGTTCACACAAGAGGTACAGGGGTTACCCATCCATGATGGCGTGATCCCCATACGGCCCCATGTCCTATCCAGGGTGGACTACCTTGACATGATGGACATCCCTTACTCCATTGAGACCCAAAAAACCATCTGGAAATACGCTCACCATCTTTGTTGCAGCCTCAAATCCGCTCCCATGTGTGGCGCTGCCTGAGGCGGGTGTACTGTACAGCTGAGCGCTCTAACGCTTTACACTCATCCTGCGTCATGTGTGGCCAGTATGGAACGCTGTTCCACCGCATGGAGAAGTGTCCTACCTCTAAAGTGATATGGCGCGAAGTTCAAAGTTTACTGGGCCAGAATAAAACACATCCCTTCAGTCTGTCAAGAGATATGTTTGCTTTATCAATGACCTCCCCCCTTCCACCCTCCCTCCATGCTCTGGTGGTTGCAATCGCCATGTGGACCATCCACACGATTGTCTTGGATGCCATCGCAGGCTCCATCCCCACCCTCTCAGAAGCTGTCAACATATTCTGGTCTCATATGGTGGACCACTTTCAAGCGTGGATGTTTGGATACCTCCCACCGCGCCACCGACAGCTGGTATTCTCCTGGTTCCCAGTTTAGTTCATCAAATCAGACCCCTTCCTCCACACGTGTTCAATTGTGGCTACGGCCCCTTCACGAGTTCCCTCCCCTTCCCCATAAGTGGCGTACCCGCTGGCAACAAGAGATAGCATTGCTTCTCTGGGGAGCCTTCCATGTTACTAAGTGTTGTCTCAGTCAAGTCAATTTCGGAAGTTTCCGTCCCATGGTCAGCCTTCCCCACAATAAATTTAAAGTTTAGTTTTATGTTAGCTATATAAGGGCTCTGCCAGTGTACTAGGCAAACAGTATGAATACTGCTGACCCTTTCTGTTTCACCTTCATAGGCGTAAAACTCCCTACAAGTCCATGTACGACCCACCAACCCTGAAGACCAACAATTTAGCCTTAGCGTCATCAGTCCTTTTTGGGAGTACACCAGTGGTCTTCAGCTCCCTTCCTTGGTGGCCCAACCCCTTGCTCTTTCTCACGCATGACTAATCGCCAGTCCCAGTTGGGTGTGAATTGGTCAGTCCATCCCCATACATGGGTCATTGCTCCCAGCTACACCACACTCATAGCTGATGGCAATCAGACCATTGTTGTTGGATGGAGGCCAATTTTCCACAGGGGTTTCCTTGTAGGTATTAGGTATTGAAGTTGGCAACGTCAGCCACTCCAGGAACGTCACCCTGCACCTGTCAAAACTAGTTGAAATAATTGAGAGGATCAACTGTTAAGATAAGGATGGACGTCAGGAAGCCAAAAAGGTCAAGCTGAAAGACCTCCTGACTTCAAACATACCTTGGAACAACGCTTGGTGCATGTGAGATATGCCCAGGTTGGTCCTGGGGTTGTGCGTGGTGATCATCCCTGAACTACAGCAAGGGTGTAAAATGCACCAGACATGTTGATAATGATGATGGTTCAATTTAGTTCTCAGAGAATGTGGTTTTATACCTATTTGATTTTCAATATTGCCAAATCAGGACAGCTATACATGAAACCAATAACTTGAGTTCATTCAATATCAAGCTACAGTACCCTGGACAATGGTAGGGTGCGCCTATTGGTTTTCTTAGGCTTAGCACCACATCCTTCAATTGACAACTCACCTCCCATTGTTTAAGTATGTTTCATAAGACCAACGTTCATTATTAACTTCATGATAAAATCCCCTGTCAGTTTTTCATTTTTAAATGGGTACTTGAGAAAACCTGTGTATGGACCTCCTTGTAGAGGTTCTAATAACGTTGGTGATTTCATTTTAACGAAATTATCTACCATATCTGGTGCACCTCTGGGCCGCCCTGGTCCCCTACAGATTGAAGCACTCAAGCACCCCTTTTACAGATCTCCACTTGAATATGGGCTCCCCTATAATGTCAACCCAAGCGTTTTTTTATTTGTTACCAGCTGATATACACCACGTTGTATACCTTTTCCGTGAGTCCCTTTTTCTCTGGCACCCTCTGAGGTGCCCTGTTTCCAATTTTTAACAACTAGTTCGCTAGCTGCGTGGCTGTGCATCCCACACCACCTCTCTGGGAAGAATAGAGTTACAGACACTCTCCACACATTAGTTGATCACCCTATTATTTTATGTGCATCAGAAATATCCATGTGGAGCTTGCTTTATGTGTAAATTGGGTGCTCTGGCCGTTTATCATGGCTTTTATAGTGCTCACCACTGTTTTTCATTTGGGTTTGTTTTGTTGCATTTTGGCATTATTCTTGCAACTACCAACTGATAAGTACCCACCCTTCCTTCTCATAACTGGTGGATTAGGACTCTTTGTATCCTGTGTTTTAAATTCCCCTACTATCCCCCAAAATTTACTTTTGAATTACAACAAGCACTTGCTTACCTCTCAGCGGAAGCCTCTTCCAATAATAACAAAATGCCCAGTTCCCATATACCTTTGTGGGGGTGGACTAATTATATCGCTGAAACCTGAGGCAGCAAACTGGGTTTTTGTAGTGTTTTTCACACAGCTTCTTTTGTGGAAATTGATGGACATCTTGGAGTGTGTCCTGGAGCAGTGTCACTTGGTCATATCATTTTTACATGCATTCTATGAGTTCTTTGCTGTGTGCCAAGCAGTTTTCCCAGTGAAAATAATTTTATGTTAATTTTGTGACAGGGCCCGTACTCTAAACAGTTGCCTGACATTGTTAAAACGTCATTGTTTTATTCTAATTTAGGTCTTCAAGTGAGGAACGCCCTGTTGTGGCAATCGCCCCAATCCAACTTTGAACCAACTGATTGAAGCTCTTTGGGGCGATTACCCCGCCCCAACTAGAAAAGGGCTAGTTAATTTGGCCATTATGGTTTCACCTAGGCTGGCCCTATAAATACAGGCCCCAAAAGCTCATGTGCGACTCTCAAAAAGGAGGAATATTATACTTCCGTTCCTCTAAGTTTTGCAAATTTGAAGCTGAGCAGTGGCCTAGCTCCAAGATTAGATTTTATGTTTTGGTCTATTTTACTGTGATGATGTCACCCGCAGCACCCCTATAGATATGGCGCCCACAAAAATTGTTTTCCCTTGAAATAAGGCAGAGCTCCCCACTGATTCCCTCCCCGCTTTAGCAGAATTTGAGGGTTCAGGAGAGTCTAGCATCAAATCTGACAAAAACGAATCAACAAAAACTAGTTTTCGTTGCACAGCATTTCTGTGGTGCAGGGCAAAGGATCAATGAAGTTGGCTTGGTGGTGATGGACATGAATAACAAAGAACAAGTGGCCATTGGAGAAGTTATAGTGTAGTTGACTCCCAAAACGCGTTCTATAATGTGATTATTTATATAAAACAATAAGTTGATTTTCAACTCTTGAAGCTCTGACGAAAACCCTAATTCAATATATTAAATTACACCTGAGAACCCGCGCCTGACCCCTTTCATGATCAGCTGAACACAGGAGGTAGAAAAGGCGCTATCTTATAATATAAAATTTTTTATGCAACTACTAAAGATATGTTGGGATATGTGGCCTCAGTAGTAAGAGTGGCTAATTATCCCTCTCCATTTTATGATATGATATATACCCTGGAGGCACGCTTATGCCGGATGAAGGGTTTTTTGGTGAGATGTTGGCATTTTCTGCTTTGAATAAGGGTCATTCTAGATACTTTTTGTTGATTGCTACCCTTTCATTCAGTTTAGGGAAAATCAGCACAACTATATTGGTGCTATAGGAGCCTCTGAGAACTTTATTGACTAAGACCTAGCTGACTACCTTGAGTTGGATTAATTGCCAGGTGACATGGTTAGGGTATGTACTTCCCAAGGTATTTTTTTAGTACTAGATGGTCCCAACCCAAGGGGCTTCCCAAGGTATTTTCACGCTGAGTTTTTTGCGGTTGGTAAATATCAGGTTGGCAGTAATCAATTGGCTGAGCACTTCCTTTTTTAGCACTAGTGGTGACCAACCCAAAAGGGGAAGCTGCCATGCATCTTTATTTGCGAATGAGCCAAATAAAGGGATAATTATAAGTAAGAAATTCTCAATATATCCCCTAAGTTATCAGCCTAGGAAGCCATATCAGAAGGTGAAGAAGATTTGGGGAAACTTTTGTCCAGCGCTCGCTTTAGCTGGCAGAACATGGCAGACAGAATTGGGGTGGGAGCATCAGCGACATATGGCTTAATGAGGTATAATTGTAGTTTTCTTTGTTAATGAGGCCGCCAATGTCCATCACCTCAACGTATTGAGCAAGTTGATGCTCAGAAGAATTGATGAGAGCAGTCACACAAGTGAAAGACTTGATGCGCTGGTGGGCTTGAGGATAATTGGGGTCAAACAGAGATGTTTTTGCCGCATCAATGCAAGAGAGGCTTGCTTGGCTGAGCACGTCCAAGCAACCAAAAACCTCTTGTACATATTTTTTAGAGGGTGTTAACGAAAACTTCGATGTACAGACTAACTTGAAAGATAATACCTTGTCTTTAATTTAAATATGGTCAAGAATTAGTGGTCCCTTTGTATAAGCTAACTCTCAGGGAAATTTGCCCCAATAGCCCAATGACCACACCCTCAATCATGCTATTGCAGAAGCTCTATTTGGAGATACCTTTACCTTCCTGTTTAGAGGGGCAGTAGCTTTTTTAGATGATACTTCAACCAAAATACTACCAGCACATTTGTGTTTGATTATGAGTTCAAATAGACTGTTGATCTGGTGCATATATCTTCTCCCATTTATCCTTTGACTGTAAGGGAGGAGCATCCTTGGATGTGTGAGTTAAATAACAGTTAGCTAAAGGTGCAATATTACACTGTACCTCCCCAGTATGCTCCCCACTTCTCTTCGTGGATTAAGACAATGGTACCCAACACCTGTGCATGGATTATGGGAATCTCAACAACGTCACAGTGCCAGATTTGCATCCCATCTTGGTGGACCCTCAGATTGCTCACTATGTGGAGAAAACAAAAGTTATGTCCAAACTGGACTTCTTAAATGCTTTCAAGTGGATCAGGATCAAGAAGGGCCAGGAGTTTATAACCGCATTCCTTACCAGAAAAAAAATTTCCAGTTTCAGGTTATGCCTTTGGGCTTAAAGCGCCACAGCTATCTTTCAACGCCATATAAAGCAGGCTTGAGGACCTGCTGGGTGTGCGCGGTAGCTTACATGGATGATAACATGGTACTTTCATTGATTGAGAATACCATGTTATACACCTGTGGCAAGTGGTGGAGAGTTTAAGAGCAGCCAACCTTACATTTAAATTAAGTAAGTGTGAGATCTTTAAGTCTTAGGTCACATTCCTAGGCAACGTCATGTTTGATCAAGGCCACATGATAACTCCAGACAAGGAGAAGGCGATTTGTGGTGGTCCACCCTACTTTGGTCAAGAATTTAGGTTTTTCTTGGGGCGTATATTTTCCTTAAGGAAAGCATGATAAATTTATTGAGGTAGCAGCTCCATTGTACAAGGCAAGTGGAGCAAAAGTGCTCCAGTGGTTCCTCATTTTGCAAGATGCCTTCCAAAGAGTAAATTGCACCCTGTTGTCCATGTCCGTCCTTCATTATGTAAAATTTATATTTGAGGTGAGCCAACCTGGGGACAATACCACACTGATTGAGGGGAAATTGAATGAATGAAAAGGAGGATAAAATCTGGAAAACCTCCATGAGCGGCGTACAATAGGCCAGAAACTCCATGGACTGCCTTTACTATTTGCTATCTTGGTTTGGGGCATTGGTGCGCAACCCAACACAGTCATAGTCGTCCCCTACCCAAAGTTCCTGTACCAGAATCAAACTTGGGGAGGCAGTGGTAGAAGTCCCTATTCTACTATTGGGGTATCCTCCACTCGTCCTTCATTATGTAGATTTCATAAAAAAGGTTATTTTTACCACTGATGCTTCTAACTTTGCTATAGTAGCGGCCCTATTATCAGTAGGCAAAGATGGAATAGAGCATCCTGTGGGATATTTTCTTAGAAGATGTCTCTGCCTGAGTTAAACTCCTCCATTTATGACAAAGAGTTATTGCATTGGTTGAAACACTTACTATTGGCGTCAATACTTGCATAGCTCATCCCAACCATTCCGCATTTGTACAGATCACCAATACTTGTTTTACTATCATGCACCTCATTTATTGACCCCACAGCAATTTCATTGGCATGAGAACTTAGCCTAATTTGTGTTTTTTATGAGTTTATAAAGGCAAGTAGAATAATTTGATGGATCTTTTGAGCTAAAACACTGAAATAAAACCTGATCCTAAGGAGGTAGAGGTACACAACACCCACTTGATGATTTCTCTGGGTAAGATTGTGTCTTAACATCCCTCTCCCTTAACCCACAGGTCAGCGCTTGCTCCTCTGGAATATGTGTAGGAATATGGATGTTCAGAAAGGTGGTCCTTTCACAGCCCTTGGAAGCAGAGTATACTATGGTCCTCACCAAGAGCAAGTTAAATCAGGGAGATATTACTAGAGGGTACCATGTGAAGAACGAGGTGGTGTGGTTTCAAGGACGCCTATGGGTTCCCGGTGGACCCTTTTGCCTGGAAATCAACCAAAACCATCACAACAGAATCATTGTTGGACATCCTATAAAGGCGAAAACTCTAGAGCTAATTCACTATACTTACAATTCAAAGAAATTAGCCGCTCAGGAAGGCATATATTGTAAGTAGTCTTTGGTCTGTACCCAATGAAAACAAATCTCTAGTCCCTTGCGCGGTTCTTGGTATCAGTTCAAAAGGATGAAGAGCCTTGTACTTCTTTATCGGTGTATTTCATTGTGAACTGCTTTATCTGATGGCTATGATACCATCATGTTAGTGGTTGACCGTTTTACAAAGTTCACCCAATTTATTCCTTGCAGAGCCACAGTAACCGCTGCTGAAATGGCTAAGCTCTTTGTCGCTCAGGTGTTTGCTCATCATGGGGTCCCTCAGAATAATTAGTGATTGTAGGCTCCAGTTTACATCTGTCATTTGGGAAGAGTTGTGTAAGACAGTTCAGATTCTCCCCAGCCGTTCAACTGCCTATCCCCACCAATCATATGGGCAGACTGAGAAAGCGAATCAGTGCTTGGAACAGTTTCTGCAGCATTACACTGCCACGGACCATTCATAATGGAATTTCCATCTCACCATGGCCCAAATCAGTTATAACTACGCCTGACTTGCATCAATTGGTTGTTTCACCTTTTTTGCAAACTATGGCTTCAACCCCACCTTTGTCATGGAGCTTAGTTATTTATTCAAGGTAGAAGAGTTAGTACTTTTCTAAGACTATTAAGAAAGCACACTAGGTGGTGAGCACGAATTTGTATGCCACTATAAAATCTTATAGGGAGAACACCAACAGGAAAAGACGAATATATCTTGTGTACAAAGAAGGGGATCTCGTGATGCTGGATGCCAGAAACATCCCTACCAATCAGTTATGCAAAAGCTAGGATCAAAGAGAATTGGGCCCTACTGCATTTTCAGAAAGGTGGGCCATGCCTCGTACCAGTTAGATCTTCCTTTGTCATTATGGATCTTTCCATCTTACTTGAGTGTAAATTGAATTTTTTGAAGGCCCCCTACCAGAGACTCCAGAGGATTATCTCGCGGATGGGGCGCCAGAGTGGGAAGTGGAGGATATTGATGCCTCACACCTAGTAAGAAGAAGTCCTGTTTGCCTTGTATCCTGGAAGGGATTCAACGCAGTGGAGAACAGTTAACTACTAGCGTGCAACTGCGCTTATGTACAGGACTTGATTAAAGTTTTCCACAAGCGTTTCCCTGAGGCTGCAGTGACAAAGCTAAAACAAACATTGCCGCCAGAAAGCTGGCACTGCCCATAAGAATTTCTCCTTGGCAAAATCCCCTGGAGGGGTTTGGAGCCCAAAATAACAAGAGGGCAATGTCATGTCTTAATGACATAATTGAGGTGACCAACTGTAAAGACAAGGATGGACGTCAAGAAGCTAAAAAGGTCAAGTTGCAAGACCTCCTATACTTAAAACATACCTTGGACCAACGCTAGGTGCAGGTGAGATATGCCCAGGTTGGTCCTGGGGATGTGCGTGATGTTCAGCCCTGCATTACAGCAAGGTCATTAAAACTCATCAGATAAATTACTAATAATGACAGTTTGATTCAGTTGCTTAGAGAAAGGGTTTTTGAACCCGTTTGATTTTCAATATTGCCAAATCAAAACAGCTTTACCTGCAACTAATAACTCAATTTTGGTCAATCTTGATGTACATTTTGCTAGCCAATGGTAGGGTGCGCCTATTGTCAATTAGGCTTAGTACCAAATCTGTCAATTGACAAATCGCTTCCCATTCTTTAAGTATGTTTAATGAGACCAACTTTCCTTGTTGGTTGGCTTAATAAAAATCTCCTGTTAGTTTTTAAGTTTTTTTACATGGTTTCTTGGGAAAACCTGTGCGTGGACCTCCTTGTGGAGTCTCTAACAACGTTGGTCACTTCATTTTAACAAAAATTATATACCATACCTTGTGAGCCTCTGGGCTGCCCTGATCCCTTCCAGATTGAGGTACCCAAGCACTCTTAGTACAGATCTCCACTTGGTTATGGACTACCTTTTTGGGGTCCATTCAAGTTTTTTTTTGTTTATTTGCTATCTACTACTATACAACATGTTTTAAATCCTTGCCATTGTTCCCTTTTGCTCCAGCACCCTCCAAGGTGCCCTTTTTCCAATATTGGTAATTAATAGTTCCCTGCGGTGCAGCTGTGCATCCTGCACGTTTCTCTAAAAATGAAATTTTTACAGACACTCTCCTGACAGCACCCTCCTTCAAGATTTTCTGCCCATCTTTTAACACCAATCCGCTTTCACTACTTCAATAATGAAAAAGATGCTTAAAGAGAGATCTATACTATAAGAGAACTACAACTTATATACTAGGCTACTTCCCCTATCAAAAACTCATTAGTATCCATTGCAGAAACCATATCCAATCGTCTTCCTTCTGCTAAGTCTCATTACATCATTACTCATCATTTCCAAATGGTGAATAATAATTTGACTCATATATAGCACCAGTCAGCATTAAGTCATATCTAAACCTTTATTATAAAACATTATTATTAATCTTCAGTACCAGAAGCTGGTATTTAGACTAAGAGGAAGCTGAAGCATTTATTATCGCTCTCATAACAGAAACCTCAATATTCCTCTAGTAGAATGATTATCTTCAGCATAAGTCACTTGCTAATCATCAAATGATAACTGATTAGATAAACATTGGAATTATTTGCCAGTGAACCTGATAACCTAATGTTGAAGTGGTGTTCTGTCAATAAACCTTCATCAATTAAACATCAAATTTATTTTAGCATGATTTTCTAGTAAATTTTTAAAACTAATATTTATAATTAATAGATCATTCTCAGCATTAGTTGCTGATGAACTAGAAAACATTATTTTTTTGGTGGATATTAGCCTCAATAATCCAACTCAGAGTAATCATTGAAGTAGCTCAACCCAACCTAATGGGGAGCACAAATTAGTCATTTGTTATTATATATCATTAAAAAATGGTCATTAGTAATTCCACCAAGGTCAACTAACATTGTTTCTAAATTTTATGATTTATGGGAGAAATTTATCCATTTAATTTTCTGACAGGAGTTGGGCACCCCAGTGCTCATTGCAGTCAGACGTTAAATGTCCATAAACGTAATTATACAATAACTGATAAGGATTGTCTGGTGGTCAGCTACACTTGTAAGCAGTTCTGGGTTTACATCCATGGAATACATTTCACTTTAGTAATTGATAATTCCTCCCTTCATTAGTTAAAGAATCTAAAATAGCCTAAAGGGCAATTAGTCTGCTGGGCCAGAAATTGAAGGCTTACAATTGTAAAATATACATCAACCTGGCACCAAAAATAAAGTTGCTGATAATTTATCTCAACTCCCCACCGTAGCCTTAGTGGCTGATCTTTCAAAAAATTAACCTGATAAATTGCTTACACAAAATTATTGGTGATAAACCATTGAAGATCAGCGCTCCTTAGAAAAATTTAAGGTTTAATTGTAGTTATTACTATTAAGTTTTATAAAGCCAACAATAATCAGCAATTTTGGATACCCCAACAATTGGAGCAGAACATTATTATTATTAGGGCCTACAAAGTGATGAGGCATGGCGGTTTCAATAAAACAATGGAATTATCTAAACAGCATCAATATTAGGAATTTAAGAGTTTTGATGTTCATGAGACCCTCCGCTGTTGTAAATAGTGTTATGTATACAAGCCTTATCTGAAAGCCATTACCTATTAGTTGATTAAACCCAACTTTTCTTAGCATAACAGGTCTATGGACTTGATGGGCCCTTTGGCCAACGCACCAGGTAATTTAAATATATAATTGGGCCATTGATTACCTCACAAAAAGTGTGGATGTCAGAGTGGTCAGAAACTAAGGTACCATGAAATTGGCTAAATTTACTCTGGAGAAGATATCTATCTCCACGGATGCCCACAGTTTCTGTTCATGTGCAATGAAACTGATTTCACCTCATAGATGATTTCTAAGCTCAATGATATGATGAGTATACACAGCGTATTATCTACACCCTATCACAATGAGACTAATGGTACCATTGATATGGTAAATGGTTCTCATGGAAATTTAGTATGATAATCATGGGAAAGGCATCCAGCTGAAACCTGTTCTTCCCTTCCACCAGTTTTAATTATACGATATCTAATTATTCAGACATGGGGCATTACTTGTTTGTATTACTTTATGGAAAGCAGCTGGTACTTCCCCAAATTTCAAATTTTTGCGTTAACCAAGACTATATGATACCAATGCCCCTACCCCTATGTTGTCCGCCATGTTCTGCCAGCTAAAGTGGGCGCCGGACAAAATTTTCCCCAAAGTTTCCTCGCCATCTGATATGGCTTGCTAGGCTGATAGCCTAGGGGCTATATTAGGAATTTTTTTAATTTATGATAATCCCTTTGTTTGGCCCATTTGCAAATAAAGATGTGTGGCAGCTCCCCCTTTTGAGTTAGGCACCACTAGTGCTAAAAAAGACTATATGACACCCTCTAAGTATCTTGAAATGCTGGCTCAGTCTTTAAAAAGACTACAAAACGCTGCCTTTTCTAATGTGCTGGCTCAGAAAATAAGATCATGTGAATGGGATAATGAAGACTGGCAGCCATTACCCCACTTTACTGTAGGGGAACTAGTGTTGTACTATGATAATCACAGATTTGGAAGAGTTAGCAAGTTAGAGCACTTATGGAAGGGGCCTTTATGATCATTGAGATGACATCCAGGGATGCCTACCCTAATAAACTCTGTTTAAAGGACAACTTATCAACTGGGCGCACAATAAGTTCTTAAAGAAATATAAGTGGGATTCTGGGTCAAAAGTCCCAAGTTGTAATGGTTGGGTTGAACCAATCATTAAATTTTGACTCAAGATTCAGATTTCTGAATCTCAAGTCAAAAACGCTTTTTTGGGTTTTACTGATTATGCAGGGCTCAGCGCTGGGCTGTGCTTCTCCCAAGCAATTCTTTATGTTCTTAGGGGCCTAAAGAATAGTGTGGAAGGGGCTCCTCGGAAGGGTGACTTTAAAAGGTCAGACCACGTGATTATGAACTCAGTTCATAATCCTCTCTCTTCTTGTTTCCCACCCTCGTGTGGGTCTCTGGTGGCCTCAGGGCTGCCCTTACCTTGTCTTATCAGGTATCCCACAGTGAAAGTTTTTTGTTTTAACAAAAAAGATGTTTGGTTTTCAGGGTCTTGATTGCCAATACAATTATGAATTTTTTTCCATGTGTGGTTTGCAGTGCCATTACACTATCAGTATTAAATTCATCTGCATGTTTATTTTTGTTAATAAACAAGGCTAATTTTGGGACTAAAATCTCATTTAACTGTATCAGCTTTTCTCATTTTTGTTTTTTTCCTAAATCTGAGGTTAATTTGGTGAGTATGATGAGTCAAAACAATTACCACGAGGGAACCTCATATAAGCAATCTTTTGGCGTCCATCCACCATCCTAAGGCAAGATTGCAGTCGAAACTGGAGACGTTTTTGTCCATTACAAAAGTCCTTAATAAGTTAGTTGACCCCCTCACATCTTTGCACAATGATGTTTGGTCAAGCGGGGAAATGTTGTAAATAGTTTGACCAACCAGCGGTATGCTATTATTTCTATACACTCTTGTTCATAGGTAGCTAATAAGTAGATGGTGGATTTGATTAATCTATAGTATTTACCTTAGCGCATAGCCCATGTTTTATATTTAGTAGCTTAACGTATTGGTTTACTATATATCAAATTTCATAATCCCCATTGGCACATCTCTTGTTCCCTAAAATTATCATCAATTGATGCTGTGGCTTTGATTTTCTTTATAAACTCCTAGTTTATGATAGAGTACTGTTTTAAGTTGCCTGGCCAGCATAAAATAATCATTAATAAGGTCCAAAATTTATTATGGACACCTGCCAGATTATAATTATATCCAACATATTTCACCTTTTCATAAAAATACCTGAAGCCTTGATACTTGAATTCTGCCCAATTTAGATAGCATAATTTTTTAGTCTTCCATACTGAGGGCTGCTTAGTAACCCGTGATAAGGACAAATGAGGTCTCAGGCAGAGAATGCATATATGGGGAGGATTGTCAATGGGAAAGGCTCTTTTTTGGGACAAGCTGTATCAGCCTATCTGTCAACTACTTGGCCAATCTCATGAGCCTCTGGCATTATTTGATATTACAGGTTTCTCTCTTATTTTCTAATTAAGACCCCTCCTGCTGAAGGTGCTTTTTTTGAGATTTTTGGTCAAAGCAAAAGTCTTCAAATTGCAATTTGTGTTGTTGGTGAATCTACCTGTGCAGTTGATATATGACGCCCAGGCGTCGATTTTAACATCCAGTCAGGTGTAAATGGCAACTAAAAGTTACTATTTAATTATAGTTCAATCTGGCAAAAATTGTCAACAATGATGCCATTAAAGTGGAGATGGCAACAATTATGTTGGCCTTTTTTAATTATCTGATAAGCCATAGTATTTATATCCCCATATATTTTCTAGTAAAGAATAGAATTTGATTTAAATATCTAAAATGTTTATAGTTTTTAATTTCATGAAATTGTATAAATCAAGTTATCTATTTCTTAATTACCTTGTGTGAGGTGTATATTACTTGTTTGTTATAAGATGGCTAAGCGAGGTTAAATTAACTTATAAAGAAGACATGACTAGGATAGCTGTCATCATACAATAGCGCCTAATTTCACTAGCTAGTCAAGATGGTCTATGCAGTAAATAAACAAGTCAACCTATATAAGCATTCTCTAATCTCCATATATGCTAAATCATGTAAGCTAGAAATTTGGAATATAGCTTGGAGTTTCTTCTTATTATTGTAACCACTAAGAAGTTTATTTAAAGGGAAAAAATGCAGAACATGTCAAGTTAAATTATAGCCAATTAATTTATATCTATAACAGTTTAGATTCTATATCTATATCACAAACAATTTCTTAAACTAGAGTATCTATCTATATAAAATTCAATATATATTTGCCTCTTGGGGATTAAGTTCACTTGGTGGTAAGAGTTTTAAGATATAATGACTATATGCAAAAATGCAATAATAACTTCAATTTACTAAGCAAAGTAAGTCAAGAACCTGTAATTGGCTCACATGTTCTTGTTAGTTTTTATATCACCTGAAATATAATAAAATCTAAGTTTAGTATGTAAGTTATCTTTTTAATTTACAAGACAATTTTTTCTATAAAACTGTTAAAGAATTTATAAATAATAGTTAAAAACAAATCTTTTCAGTTTTAGTGGTGCCTAACCCAAGAAGAAAACCCTACATGCATTTTTATTCATTGGTGCTAAAAAAGGGATAGTTAGATCTATAAAATTCTAGAATGATGCCATGGCGTTGAATTAAGCATCCATTCTAGAAGGGGAAGAGGATTTTTGGATATTTCATCTGGCGCCAGCTTCAGGTGTCAGGCTGTCAGACAATTGCCAAATCAACTCCAGCAAATGAATCTTTTAGGTAAGAATAGTCTCAATTCAACCAATGTGATTGTCCAATTACATTTCCAATCTCAGAGTAAGTTTGATTTAAAAGAAAATACTGACAATATCAACAAAAAGACCCTGGCCAATTCTTGGTAAAACCCTGTGAATTGGGGAAATACTTTTCCAACTACAAAATGTGCTATCAACTTGAAATCTAAAAAAACAGATTCCTCTGACCACATGGCATATTCTGGGCATCCATTAAATGGTTCTCCCCCTGCCACCTCAAGTTCTATTACAACACCTAAGCAGGGACCACCCCCTTTTATGGTCATGGTGGAGGTCCCCCAGGGTAAAATTATTTCATCAAATGGAGATTGGTTGAAATATATCAGTTTATTACCGCATGGGTAAATTATGCCCATAATACCTTCCAATCAGTCGTTCAGCCAAAATGAAATAAGTTTTCTGAGCTTAAAAGATTGGATTTACATATTTACTCTTTCAGACAGTAACAAGCCATACCAAACTTATCATTAATTTCCATCAACCCTTGATACAGTTTAAATACTGACTAGTTGGATAACAAAGGGTTTGTTATTTCTGTAAAAAACTAACTAAATTTATAAAAACCCAACTTTTTATTTATTAGTGTTTTTTAGCCTTTTTTATAAATCCGTTGTGGAATCCAGCGGCATTCAAGCATCAGCAAGCATCCAAACAGCTTAATTCCTACAAAGTGGTGCTCACTACAGGGGCTAACTTTTATACCAAAAAAATTGTTTACCAAAATGGAGGTTGGCAGGTCACCTAACTCTCACAACTTCATCACTGAAAGTAATTGTTGCAATTATGATATGACTGGATGATAGTCTTGGGACATCTGGGCGGAAACCACCAAACACAGCATCAGTTACAAATATTTGATTGCCTTGAGATGAGGTGATATTGGGATATAACGAGTCTTATTGGATATAATGAGTTTTATTGGATCGCCTCTATATAAGGTGATAAGGCGATATTGATATTTGACAAATACGAAGTGAATTGCCAGTAAATAGGGTGACAGTGGATTAAGAATAATAATCCAGAATTTGAGGAAAATTGGCGGAATAAAATAACCCAAGCAATAAGAAATAGTATCACCTGCAGCTGACGTATATAAGCAAAATAGGCGATTTAGAGAGGTAGGTTTTTTGGGTGAAAGATGAGTGGGACAGCAAAATGTAGCTGTATTATAAAATAAATAAAAGTACTGGTTGGGGAAATTTGCTCCTATTTTTAAATATATTTTCAAGTGCATCTAAAGGACTGACGATCTTCACATCATCCATCCGTTGTTCAGAGGGCTCAACCTGTGTGAATAGCCCAGCGGATCCTAGGGATACCATCCAAAATTACAACATTGGTGCTCACTACAGGGGCCATTGACCAACCATCCAACACTCTGGAAACTCAGTCAACAACTATGCCTTATTCAGGCCATTTCATTGGGGAGTCTTCCCAAAACCTATAACAGCTGGATATGAGGAACTTAAAGTTACTTTGGACACAGTACTCAGAAACCAAGACGAGCTCCTTCAAGAATGTAACGCGGTCATGCAACAGCTTGAAAGTACATTTAGTCAAATGTGAATCTTGGGACAACAGAACAAAGAAATTGCCGAATGACTAAATGATACCACTCAGCGGCTTTATGCAGAACAAAAACTTTCTACGCCTTCTCGGTCATCTTTCTGGGAAGAATATGACTATCAAGAAGATGCATCCTATGTAGGAGAAGACAACGCTGGTCACAGCTACAACGCTCCCAATATTAGCACTGGATATTCATATGAGGCGGAACATCACTTACCTCCAGTAATGGCTGTACCACCTATGACTGACGGCCATGCCACCCCAGAAGCAATGTATATCCCAGCCTCTGCTAATCAAACTCCTTAGTGAGAATCCGCTTTCAGTTCTTGTTCCATTCCTCAGTGCATCCCTAATAACCACGAACGAAAGGAGGAAATTAGTATCAAAAAGATACCCCCATTTGACCGTAATGGGAACATCCATGGGTTTTTTAAATGTTTTGAGTTCATCATGGAAGGAGCCTCCAATAAATGGAAGGCTAAGCTGCTAATATCTACTCTGGACATGGGAAGTGCCGATCAGATCACCTGTTACCTCCACAGTAGTTCTGTCTCCTATAAAGATGTAAAGGACACCGTACTCTGTTTGTTTGGAGGAAACTCAAAAATGTCACAACGAAAAGCAGAATTTTTAACCATTGGGTTCCATCAAAATGAGACTCTCATCGAGTTTTCTGATTGTTTCACCACAGAAGCCCATGTACTAATTGGAGCCAGGTACCTAGCAGAAGCTGATGTGTGCATTGCCATGTCCACCACAGTGAAGCCATATCGCAAACTTTCTAATGTTATTTTACCGCTTTTGGATGATGAAATACCTCTGCTTAAAATTTTACAGTTCTTATGGTGGGTATCTCCTAACTTTTCACCGCTGAATTCAGATTGCAAGACTACTACTGCCATGGCACCCTCTTATTCTGGAGAATACTATTGACCACCTCCAGCTTGATTTAGTAATCCTCGGCCTTACTACAATTCTACACCTCATCCTCAACCAAATTAAAATCAACAGTTTGATCAGCATCAATGGGTTGGCCATGATAACCGCCAGCAACCTAGTTATCAGCCTGGTCCCAATTACGCTGACCATCAACAATCAGCTTACTGACCTGGAACTGGGTATACTGAGCGACCCCAACCCTTGCATTCTGGACCTGCTTATGATAACCCAGGACGTGGTTCCAATGGGGTCAACTGTTATAAATGTGGTCGCCCTGGTCATTTGGCAAAATTATGTCACAATTGCCGAGTAAATTACATCCAACAAGACCAATACTACTGGGGAAAAGATGGAGTGGAGTAGAGATGGGACCCTCTACCTCTGTGATACCCACTCAAAAGTCCCCAAATCAATAGTAGTATATCCTGCGAAAGTTCCTCAGTATGATGACAGAACTTTATATCAGCAGCCATCTGGAGGAGTAAATGTAGTAGCCTGAGATCAAGCTAAGGCGATGGCAAAAGAAGAGTCCCTCAATCAACCAAAACCCTACGCCTGTCAAATGCTCGATCAAGCGTCCTCAGACTAACTTGATCCTGCTGCAGATGCGCCAACTCTGAAAGGAGTAAACGTCGCCCTTCTGGTAGATACCATTGTCAGAGAATATCCCCAAGTTGGAGAGGGGATTATTAATTTTTTTGGGAAAAGAGAACCTGTAAATTTTCATATACTAAACAGTCAATATTCTTCTTATTCTGAGTGTACATACTGTGATATTTTTATAGCAAAAAATAGAGTTTGCGCTATAATAGATACTGGTGCTCCAGTCAACATCGTTTCCACTAATTTAGTGCAAAAATTGACGTTGAAACCTGATGTAGACCATCGCATGGTTTATGGAACTGCTGAAGCTATAAGTACTGTCTCTGAGGGAGCTTATAGTGCACTGCCTCTGCGCTTTGGATCCATTGTCATTGTGGCTCTGGAGATTGTATTACCAAATGAACACTATGACATATTAATTGGTACCACTTTTCTTCAACACTTTGGGGCTATTGTTGATATGATGGAGGAGACCCTTGACATCTTGGGTCAGCGGATCTCAATATACTTTACTACAAGGGGTATACCAAGGATCCGGTACATACTAGTCATATCAACCTCGCCTACAGTGACGGGATATGGCCTGTTCACTACCATTGACTGAAGCGCAAAACTCGGGCCCTTTCTCAGCAGATTTATGAATACCAAGGAATACCTCTTCAAGCGGCAGGGCCCATATCCATCCCTTCTGGCATCAAGTCATAGTGAATACTTAGTTAGAGATAGAAGTGCTGAGTGGGCTATACAGAGAGTTATTGGGATTTATCATCAAACATGGTCGAGATGCAGGTGGCTCCAGGAATTATACTCCCAGGACATGGGAGATAAAGACTTTGTTAGCAAACCTGCAGAGTGAACCAATGAAAATCCGCCACCATCAAACTATAGCGTATCTACAACTGATTCCCATAGATGAGGTCCGCCAGGTTCATGATTTTTGATCATTTGATGAATTTGTACTACTGCTAGAACCATCGGTTGATGTACTAACAGTGGTACTACAGAGTACTTTAATGGGATTAATGGATGAACAAAAAAGCAAGCAATGGCTTTATTTCAGAAATACAAGGGAATTTTTGCTGTTGATGATCACAATTTAGGGTGTGCTTGGGGGGTGGTCCATCAATTGGACACTGGTGATCATCCTCCAATAAGGTCTCAATCAATCCACTGCTCTTGGGCAGTGGAAGATGTGGTTAGTGAAGAAATCAATAAGTTATTACAACAAGGGATGCTTGAGCCATCCAAGAGCCCATGGGCTTCGCCTGTTCTAATATTAAAAAAGAAGGATGGCACCAAACAGGTAGTAATGGACTATCAGAAACTCAACAGTATTACTATAAAGGATTCATACCCCTTGCCAAGAATTGATGATGCTCTGGACCAATTAGGGGGTGCCCATTACTTTTCCACGATGGATTTAATATCAGGCTACTGGCAAATTGAGTTACCCTTGGCAGAACAGGAAAAATGTGCTGTGATCAACTCTAAAGGCCTTTTTCAACTAACACAGATGCCTCAAGGACTGTGTAATGCTCCTGCTACTTTTCAGCGGGCCATGGACACTATTCTTGGCGACCTGAAACTGTCATGCGTTCTAGTATACCTCAATGATATTAACGTTTTCTTGCAAACCTTTTTGGAGCACCTAGACCACCTAGAAGCAGTATTCCATCAGCTGGCTGAGGCGAACATGAAAATTAAACCTTGAAAGTGCAACATTTTCAAAGATCAGCTAGAATATCTGGGTTTTGTGGTAGATGCAACGGGGCTGTAGCCACAACTGGCTAAGGTGGAGGCCATTAGCAAAATGGCTACACCAAATAATAAGCGCAATATACAGATATTCCATAGGATATTCAGTTACTATCGACATTTTATCCCTAATTTTAGCTGTATTGGGGGTCCGCTATTCAAGTTGTTGAAAAAGTATACTGTGTTCAAGCGGGCAGAACGTCATTAATCCACTTTTGATTCACTCCATATGGCGCTGAGCAGCACACCGGTGCTGTGATACCCAAAATCAGACCAGGAATTTATTGTTCAGATGGATGCGTCCCTTTCCACTGTTGGGGCAGTACTTTCTCAGAAAGATGATGAGGGAGAAGAACATCCTGTCGCTTTCTGTAGTTGTAGTCTGAACTGTCACAAGCGTAATAATACTGTGACCAAGTGGGAGTGCTTAGCAGTAATCTACATGTATAAACAATTCTGAGTCTATCTGCATGAGGTAAAGCTTAAAGTTGTAACCAATTACGCGTCATTACGCTGATTGCAAAGTCTCAAAGAACAAGAAGGTCAATTGGCTCAATGGGCTCTCAAGTTACAGGCTTACGATTTTGAGATTCTTCATTGTCCGGGAGCAAAGCATCAGAATGCAGACTGTTTATCTCAGCTACCAACTATTGCGGTGATAGCAGACCTTAGCAACATAATGTATGATAAGATGCTCATCAGAAAATATGATGATGAACTGCCTCAAGTAATCAAAATGTTAAATGTATTGTACTCAAATACCTTCCAACAGAATGGAGAACTATATAAACAAATTAGCGATTCTACAGTAAATTTCCCATGGCCCTCCACATGGCCAGGAATCATTATGAGCGCTCTTAGGGCGGTCAGGCATGGTAATGTGCGTAAAACTATGGAGTTGTTATGCCCACAGTACTATTGGGAAAGTATGAGTTTCGGTGTGCTCAAAACTATTTCCTGTTGCCATCAATGTCAAGTGGAGAAGCCGTTCCATTGTATGATGTCATATCATTTAGTGAGACCACATTTCGCTTGGCATATGGTCTCCCTCGATGTTATTAGGCCCTTGCTGACAGGAGCCAACTGTTGTAAGTACATTCTTGTGGCGATCAATCATTTGACCCAGTGGGTCAAAGAAAGGGCGATACAAGATTTGGGGGCTGTTACGGTAGCTAAATTCATGCTAAAATGCATCATTCAGCGACATGGTTGCCCTCAGTTCATTCTCACTGATAATGGCGCCAACTTTACCTCACACATACTTCCTAATTGAGCGAGCTTATGGTGATCCGCGGAGTTCTGATTACCTCATATATCCCAAGTCCAATGGAATGGTCAAACGAGTGAATGAAACTCTGGTGAATATACTCCAAAAAAGTAGTGGATCGCCCTTCTTATTGGAGCTCCCTCCTTTCCACTGCCGTGTTTGCATATAACATTAGTTACCACTCCGCCCCGAGAAAGAGTCCATTCCAATTACTATATGGCCGACACCTGTCTCTTCTGGCATTGCTTTATTCGTGTGTATAAGACACTGGTGGATTAGAACCTCACCGCTATTTGACTAACCTCACGAACATTCTGATCAAGCCTCAAACTGAAGCATATTCCTTCAGTTTGGCTAAGAAGATTAAGAATCAGGCAATTGATCAGACATGCTGTAGTGGATTGGTGTCATTCAAGGAAGGTAATATGGTTCTCTTTCACGACCAGCATGGATTTGGCTGGAAGCATAAAATTGCCAGTATTTGGATAGGTCCATTTGAAATAATAGAGAAGACTGGAGTCAATGCATATACTATTAAGGATCCTATCAGTAGACGGATCATTAATTGGGTACATGCAAAGTTCCTCAGACCTTATAAACAATAGGATCCTATTGTCCAGTCAAGGAGGGGGTAATGTCACAATTATGATATGACTGGATGATAGTCTTGAGACATCCGGGTGGAAACCACTAAACACAGCGTCAGTTACAAATATTTGATTGCCTTGAGATGAGGTGATATTGGAATATAACGAGTCTTATTGGATATAATGATTTTTATTGGATCGCCTCTATATAAGGTGATAAGGCGATATTGAAATTTGACAAATACAAAGTAAATCGCCTGTAAATAGGGCGACAGTGGATTAAGAATAATAAGCCAGAATTTGAGTGAAATCGGCGGAATAGAATAACGCAAGTAATAAGAAATAGTATCGCCTGCAGCTGACATATATAAGCGAAATAGGCGATTTAGAGAGGTAGGTTTTTTGGGTGAAAGATGAGCGGGACAGAAAAATGTAGCTGTATTATAAAATAAATAAAAGAACTGGATGGGGAGATTGCTCCTATTTTTAAATACATTTTTAAATGTGTCTGAAGGACTGACAATCTTCACATCGTCCATCCGTTGTTCAGAGGGCTCAACCTGTGTGAATAGCCCAGCCAATCTTAGGGATACTGTCCAAAATTACAACAGTAATATTAGGCTAGCCACTCTGGAACATCAGCTATCCAGTGCTTTGTCTGGCCTCAAAAGGCTTGAGTTGCACTCTATTCCAAAACCCCCTTAGCAAGAAATGTTCACCCAGGGTGAGGGCATTATTGCCTCCTTCCTCTATGTGTATGAAGCTACTATGGAAGAAGCAACTGACCAACAAAAACTTAAAATATATCCTTCCTTGCTTGTGTCGCCTAGCCTACAATAATAGTTACCATTATGATTAACCTTAGCACCTGGTTGGAGGTTAAACAAGCGCTTGTTGATGAATTTGGCTTTCAGCAGAATTTACAATGACAAAACAGGCCAATATGTGCCTTAGTCAGCAAGAGGGTGAATCGATCACCTCTTTTGTGGAGCAGTTCTATAGAAACGCCAACCCCAAAAGCTTGCCAATATGCTACCTCTCGATGATGCCATTGCTGCTATTCTGAGCGAGTTGACGCCTCACCCTTCTATAGCTCGGCATCTTCTCTCTGTAAAGCGCCACCTCCATACTATCCAAGATAATAAGGAGGCTCTACTGGGTGTTGCAGATATGCATACCGCTGAAGCTACTTCTGCTGTTGGGTCACATCCCCAGGTGTTGACTATTAAAAGTTTAAATGAGCCCCACCAAAGGAGGCTATGATGATCCCTATGGGCCCCACTTCACAAGTTATTACTCTGATTCCAGAACCTGAATGCAACTAAAACATAATTTTCATCCACCTAGCAAACTTGAGTTTCTCAAGACAGTAAAGTCAGGTACATCCACTTCAATGAGGCCACGCTTCCTACCCCCACCTTGTCACCAAGATCGTCTGCTATTAGACAATGAGCCATTACCAGTGGCCGCAAATCCAGCTTCTAAGTGTAAACCCCCCTCTTTGGTGACGGTCACAACCCTCAATAATGGGCTAAAGGACCAGGGAACAAAAGCTAAATTGTCTGTTTCCCCAAGGCTCACAGCCAATGATTGGCAAAAAGATGGGGTCACTAAAGCATCCACTTCTACAACGCTATCTTCCACAGACAACTCTACTGCAAAAACCGTAGCCATGGGGCAGTCAAAACCCACTACGTTAAAAGTCAAAAATAACATTGTGAATAATACCGCGCCTCCTCCAAAAATGGACTGGGTTGAGGAGCAGTCTCAGGACACTCTGATGTGCATTGAAAACCCTTCCAATAATGAAGCTGAAGGAGGTAGCTAGGATGTGGGTCATTATGTTTTAGGAGCCCCAGGTGGAGTGGAAATACCCAACTGATTGAACCCAGAAAGAGTGGATACAGCTAGGATACTCCTCAGAACTTATCTGTATCAGGTGCTGAGAGGCCTAGAAGTTATTGATACTGCCAGCGCTTTGATCTGCTTATTGCCATTATGATCCAATACACTCAGAGTGTGCATATTCTTTCAGTTTATCCAGGATAAATTCCCTTGAATTGCCAAACTCCTTGCTTCTACTCTTCAGCTGAAGGAGGTCCTCGCTCTTCCTCCAACTTGGGTAAGACATTAACAAAAGTGGAGGTTGTTGTCAATTGAGTATGAATCGTAGCTATCCTTGACACTGGATCTCCTGTGAACGTTGTATCAAATAAGCTTATGAAAAAAATTAAGCTGGACCCTGACATCAACTATAATAGGGAGTTTGGTACTGCTGGTCTTGCCAACACTTGTGCTATTGGGGCTTATTCAACTTTACATATCTGATTTGGAAAACTCTTTCTCTCAGCCCCTGTGGTGGCCTTAGCCAACAATAATTAGACATGTTCATTGATACCCAATTTATACTTGAGTATGATGGGATTATAAATCTGAATCAGGGCTATTTCTCCCTGAATAACTATGAGGTTCCCCTGATTCTGGACAACAATGAATTTAATAAAAAGGAATACACTTGCACAGCTGAATATACTTTCTCCGTCTTATCCTTATGCTATATGACTGAGGGTTGGAATACTAAGATGCTGCCTGAATCAGTGGAATCTCTTGAGGGAATTCCCTTTTATGAAGCTGAAGAAATGTTGATTAAAGCGGGTAAATAAAGGGTAATTGACACTAAGATTACCCTAAAAATTTCCCACAACTGCTTGCTACACATAACGAGCATTAATGTTCTCAGTCCTTTAGAACCTTGAGTATTACCAGGCATTCTAGATCCAAACTATCAACGCCCTATCAGTATACTACTGGGTAATATACCAATAAGGATATGGTCGTAAAGAAACATCAGGAGACTGAGAAAGGTCTGCTGATCCCAGTCAAAGAGATTAATCAGGTTCATTGCATTGGGTATATGTCAAACATGGGCCTGCCTACTGACAAATCATTATGTACATTGGCTGACATTCATATCTCCGCTTGACCTAACCACTGAAGAGCTTAAAAAAGTTAATAGATTTTATTGGAGTCCTACAGCGACATATTTCAAATCTGAGACTGACTATGGCCATATGAAGGGTTGGAGTCATACCATTGATGTTGGGGATGCTAATATTATCATATCCAAACCTTATTGTAAGTCCAGATATAAGTAATAACAGATGAGGATGGTGCTTAAACAGCTAAAAGCTGGCTTATTGGTACCTTTATAAAGTCCATGGTCGTCACCTCTCCTCCTTATTAAAAATGGCAGTCATCAGGTTGTGATGGATTACACCTGGCTAAAAAACCTCATAAAGAAAGGTAGCTATCCCATTCCTCACATTGATGACGCTTTAGCTCAGCTTTCAGGATCTAAGTTCTTCTTGTCCATGGACTTAGCCAGTGGCTAATGGCGGGTGAACCTCTCTCCTCGAGATCAGGAGAAATGCGCTCTAATTTGCAGTGTGGGCTTTTTCCAGCCCACCTGATTACCTCAATGGTTGTACAACGCTTCTGCAACTTTCCAGTGAGCCATGGATCAAATATTGCAGGACCTTAAGTTAAGTTGCATAATCGTCTCTATTAATGACATTACTATGTTTTCTAAAACCTTTAACGATCATCTTAATCACTTAAAAGAAGTCTTTAAACGCTTACGTTAGTCCAAACTTAAATTAAAGCCCTCCAATTGCGTTTGTTACAGAAAACGTTAAATTTCCTTGTACACTCCATCTCCCAGGATGGGATTAACCCCTTAAAGACAAGGTTGAAGCAATATACAAAATGCCTGTTCCCAAAATCCTGCACAATATCCAGGTCTTCTCGGGCATGATGGTGTAATATCACCAACTTATTCCCAAGTTCGCTCAACTATGTGAGCCTTTTGTCTGGCTTTTGGCTAAGAACGTCCCTTTTCAATGGGAAGATGAAAAAAGCCGCCTTTGAGATGCTAAAGCTGCTATTACAAAAGCGCCCTATCCTGCGCCACCCTGGTTACAATAAAACTTTCCTTCTGTTTACCAATGCCTCTGACTACGCTGTTGGAGCTATTCTGAATCAATTGAATGATAATGGTCTGGATTATCCCATCTCCTATTTCAGCAAGATGTTGTCAAAGGCTGAACTAAATTACTATGTCACTGTGAAAGAGTGTCATGCGGTCCTGATGGCTGTAATATATTATAACCTTTTCTATATGGAACTTTCTTCATTGTGGTCACTGACCACGCCTCCCTGAAATGGTAACAAAATTTGAAGAATCCCACTGGGCGGTTAGCTCGCTAGGTCTTGAATCTCCAACACTGCGATATGAAGATTGAGCACTGGGATAGAACACATCATATTAACGTTGATGGCTTAACTTGGCTGCCTATCCTCAATCTGGAAAATAGTGAACCTGAGAGGCTGCATGACCTACTTTTTACCCCTGACGAATGGTAAGACAAGGATGAATCTATCCATAAAATGTTAGCACAACACTCCCAAAATTCCAAGGTGGAAAGTGGGAAATTGTATAAGAAAATAGGAGTGAATTTGTAGCCTTATCTCCGACCTTCAAAGCGAGTTCTCATGATCATGGAGGTCCATTATAAGCTAGAGCGCGTAAAACTTATGAGTGGTTGAAGGATTGATAATACTGGTAAGGAATTATGGAGTCTATCATCAAAGTACTGAATGCCTGCCTAATCTGTAAGAAGCAATCCAACTACAAACCCAAGTATTATTACCAACCTACCACGCCTCAACAGCCATTTCATACTATAAGCTTGGACGTGGTAGGTCCACTCCCTCAGACTACCAGTGGGAATCGCTATATACTGGTAGGTACTGATCACTTCACCAAATGGGTTGAAGCGTTTGCCCTTCCTGCCTAGACTGCAAAAGCTACTTCCACCCTCCTCCATCAACAAATTTTCACCTGGCATGGTTGTCCCCAGGCCCTACTGTGTGACAATGGTAAAAAGTTCACTTCCAGAGTAGTCAAAATCCTGACTACCTCCATTGGAACCCAGCAACCTTGCTTATCTCCATATAAATTTCTACTAATGAAACCGTGGAGTGAGAAAATGGAACCTTGGATTAATCCTGTGAAAAATGGTCATCACTATTCCCCTACTTTGGGATCGATTCTTACCAAGTGCCCTCATGGCCTATGGTATCAGCTACCATCAAATCCTTAAAATGTCCTTATTCTATGTATTATATGTTCAGGAGCCAGGAGTACCAGCCTTATAACAAAATATGTCTTCTCTAGTGATGTGGAACCTAAAAAAGCCATTTGAAGATTAACTCACCATATAATTAAGCTTCAATATGAGGCTATGTTTAACCTAGCTAAAACGGTCACTCAGAAGGACATTGTCATGGAAGTGGCTGATAAGGATTAGACTGGGCTCCCAGTCAGGGTGTGTGAGCACCCAGTGGAGAGCCCAGAATGCCAAGGGCACAGCAGTCCATGTGACTAGAAGAAGGGGAAATCTATTGGGGACATGAGGAAAGTAAATGTTTATAAATGTACCGAAGGCCCCCAAGGCAAACCAGATGGTTGCAATGGGGCAACCGTGAGCCTTGTGGGGCAATCCCCAAGGGTGGGAGAGGCGGGGAGGATGATGACTCCTCCAGGGTTCATGGTTGCTGGCCTTTGGTTATTAGTAGGTGAGTCTGTGCACCAGAGAGGGGCGGCACAGGGCCTACCGCGTGGTCAGGGGTGCTGTTGGAGGGGAAAATGGACCCGCGACGAGCATTAGAGCTGAGCCCCCTTGGGTGTGGTACTCTGGAGCCCTCAGGTGGGTGGGATTAGCGGCGGATAATCCAGGTGTGGGGGCTGAGCTCATGGGCATTGGGGCGCTCATGGGGTGCCCTGAGGCTGCTCTAATAGGGGAGCAGTCTCAGAAATTCTAATGGTAAAGCGAACAGATGGGTTTGTGCTAAATGAGTACACAAAAATGGATGGAGACTTGATTCCATCATCAGGAACAAGGCAGTTTACAGCAGATATGATCCACCGATGCATGGCGGGATTGACTGAACGGATGACCCATTTTGCGATCATTGAGATGATTATTTGAGTGGCGGCGCGCTTTGCTTGATTAATCAGTGGAATTTTGAAAAAACAAACAGGCAGAGTCTGCAGCAAGGCATGTGGGATTTACCGTCAGATGCCACAAATATTTTATCAAAGTCAGAAACTTACTTTTTAATTAAAAGTAATAAATAACGCTTTGTTAAAGTTTTTTTATGTTTTTTATTGTTTATGTGGGGCAAGCTGATAAAAAGTCCTTTCTCTCGATACTAGTATTTCTTATTTAAACTAGTTCAAATCCTGGGACCATGGGTATTTGGGGGCTAAAGTATTATAAAGCTGAGTCATCTAAAATTAAGAAATATAGGCTTTCAGCCTAATAGATCAAAGATAAATATTTTCTGGTAAAAATGACCCATGTGGTAGGGATTTGATAAATTGTATCCAATCACCAATCAGTAAAATCTTCTCACCTCGATGGCGATCTGACCCTTGGGGCAATGATTTGTTAATTTGCTCCCAATCATCTTCAAGTAAAATCTTCTCACCTTGGTGGTGATCCAACCCGTGTGGTAATGATTTATTGATTTGCACCCAATAATCGTCAAGTAAAATCTTCTCACCTCAGAGGTGATCAGACCTGTGTGGTAATGAACACCTCAAATTTGGCCAAGAAGTTGGAGCAATCCTATTATCAGTTCTTACCTTACTAAACCAATTTTTGTTATAAATCATATTTTTCTGATAGATAGGGATCCACTGAAAATCCACCAAGGTCTTTTCACCGTTGGTACTCATATTATTAATAACCACAATATTGTTCAGAGATCTGACAGGTGATGGGTCAATCATGCTAACAGATTTGGAAGCATTATTACCTCCAACAATCTTTTTCAGAAATTGAGGAGGAAATTGTCCAACATTGCCCCCCTCAAGAATGTTGGGAGGAATGTAGGGTCGTAGGAAGTGGCCATGTACCCTGTTTATGGTAATTCCTGTAGCCAAAGACTTTATAGAATACTCATTTCCTCTCTTATACATGATGGTAAATGGCCCCTCCCAGATTGATCCAAATTTCCACTTCAAGGAGTTATGCAATTGTGGTAATATAAAACCCTATCTGACACTTGGAAAGAAGGTAGAGGAGCTCGGAGCTCATTGGCGGCTTGGCCTTCTTTAGTAACCATTTTAGCTAGGTTGGTCATAGCCTCTGCTTGAAGCTGTATGATGCGGTTAGCTAACCTTTGCATGGCTTTCTCAGATTCCTATCCTCTAGTGAAGACATCCTTAGCTAGAAGAGCATGTATGCCCAGTTCCCTGCCATTTAAAACTCGGAAAGGGGACAATTTTAAAATCCAATGATAACTAATTTGATATGCCATAAGAGCGCTTGGAAGATAATGATCCCAATGAAGGGGATCAGACGAAGCCATTTTATTTTAAAATAGAAACCAGAGTACCATTTGCTCGCTCCACTGTACCATTGGTTGATGGGTTATATGGAGCTGAGAACAGTTTCTGGGCTCCCATGGAAGAAGCCAAGATTTTAACTACTCTGGAGGTGAAGTTTTTTCCATTGTCGCAGAGTAATACTTGAGGGCACCCATGTTGAGTGAAAATTTTTTGATTGAGAAAGGTGGCGGTGGCCTTAGAAGATTGGGCCAGCAGCGCCACAGCTTCAACCCACTTCGTGAAGTGGTCAATGCCTACCAAAATATATTTGTTTCCACATGTGGTTTGAGGAAGCGGTCCTACTACGTCCAAGCTTATGGTATGGAACAGCTGTTGTGGGGTAGTTGGCTGATATTGGTATCAAGTCTTGAACTGAGACTGCTTCTTACACGTAAGGCAAGCATCCAAGACTTCAACGATGGCTTCCATGATTCCCTCCCAAAAATATCGATCCTTAATCCACTCATAGGTTTTCTTTACTCCTCCATGGCTTAAAGTTGAATGAGCTTCCAGGATAACAGGTACACGTTCTGAGGGCCGTAGGTAAGGCAACCACTTCGCCCCCACTTTCTTATACAATTTCTCACTTTCTACTTTAGTGTTACAGGAGTGCTTTGCCAACATCCTCTGTACAGGCTCATCTTCATCTTCCCAGTCGTTTGGGGTCACTAAAAAATCATACAGCCACTCCGCTTTACTGTTATCTAAGTGGAGGATGAACAGCTGAGTTAACCCATCAACATTCATGTGGCAGGTTCCAGCGCGGTGTTCAATCTTCATATCATAATGCTGGAGCTTTAGAGCCCAGTGAGCTAACCGCCTCGTAGGGTCCTTCATGTTTTGCAACCATTTTAAAGATGTATGGTCCATATTCACAGTGAAAGAGGTCCCATACAAGAATGGGCAGTAATGCTTCACTGCTAGTAGAATGGCAAGACACTCCTTCTCGGTAACACTATAGTTGCGTTCCACTTTTGATAGCATCTTATTAATTTATGAGACAGGATGATCTACCCCTTTTCCATCTAATTGGGCTAAGATGGCCCCGACGGTATAGTCTGAGGCATCAGTAAATAAGATAAATGGTTTTCCATAATTAGGATGCCTTAGGATAGGCTGTTTTTGTAACAGCATCTTCATTGTTTCATAGGCAGCCTTCTGTTCAGTGCCCCATTGAAAAGGGATATTCTTTTTTAGTAACCAAACAAGGAGCTTGCTGAGTTGGGAAAACTTAGGGATGAACTGATGGTAATACCCCATCATCCCTAAGAATACCTGTATATCCCATAGGTTTTTGGGAGGTGGCATTCTGGCAATTGCTTCAACCTTATCTTATATGGTTTGGATACCTTCTTGAGAAATGGCATGTCCGAGGAAGTTTAATTTCTTTTGGAAAAAAGTACACTTTGAAGGTTTTAATTTGATAGTTGAGCGTCGAAAGCATTGGAATACCTCCTTCAAATAGTCAAGGTGTTCGTTAAAGGACTTCAAGAATATAGTAATGTCATCAAGGTAGACGACAACGCAGGTTAACTTAAGATCCTGCAAAATGCGATCCATTGCACGTTGGAAAGAGGCGGGTGCATTGCACAACCCTTGAGGTAATCGCGTGGGTTGGAAAAGACCTTCACTGCATATTAACGCGCATTTCTCTTGATCTTGAGGAGATAAATCCATTTGCCAATAACCACTGGCCAAGTCACTGGCAGAGAAAAAGTTTGAGCCTGAAAGCTGGGCAAGGGCATCATCAATGCGTGGGATAGGATAGATATCCTTTTTCATAATATTGTTTAACCTGCAATAGTCCATAACTATCCAGTGACCTCCGTTTTAATCTTAATTAGTAAAAGAGGAGAAGACCAAGGGCTTTGCGATGGAACTAATAACCCCGCGTCTAAAAACTGCATGAGTTCCGTCCTCACTTGTTGTTCCTCCACCTTTGACTTGTGATAAGGTTTTGACCTAATGGGATGGGCATCACCCACATCGATGGAATGGCACCAGCCCTTCATGTGGCCATAATCATTATCCGACTTCAAAAATACATCACTATACTCATCTAGGAGAGTATGCACTTTCTTTAACTCATCTGAAATCAGCTCATCCGAGATATGGACATTCGTTAAGGTATATACCAGGTTATCTGTGGGCAGGCCTAAATCGGCCACTAAGCCAACGGAGTGGATTTGTTCAACTTCCTCCACAGGGAGTAAAAACCTTCGGCCCACCTCCTGGTGCTTTCTTACAATGATATCCTTTTTAGTGAGGTTTCCCAACAGTAGAGTAATAGGCCTCTGATAGGCTGGGTCTAAAATGCCAGGCAATACCCAAGGCTCAAAAGGGCTAACTATGTCAATGCTTAAGAGGTGTAATAAGCAGTGGCATGGGATTTGGAGCGTGATTTTCGTGTCAACCACTCATTGTTCACCCGGCTTAATCACCACCTCATCTGCCGCATAAAATGGAATACCATTGCTAGCCTCCACTGAATTGGGTAATTTCTTAGTGTTGCACCCAGAATTGACATAATGTAAAGACAAAGCGGAAAAAGGGTATTCAACCAGGCAGCTGTAGTCATTCTTTATGAGTTCTTTGTTGGATAAGACTAATGGAACTTCGTAGTTCATAATGATAGGAACCCTTGTTTCATGTTGATGATGCCTTCATATTCGATCATAAACTGAGTAC
The DNA here is from genome assembly GCA_022478985.1 of Massospora cicadina. Taxonomy (NCBI): domain Eukaryota; kingdom Fungi; phylum Entomophthoromycota; class Entomophthoromycetes; order Entomophthorales; family Entomophthoraceae; genus Massospora; species Massospora cicadina. The sequence continues at coordinate 76,025 of JAKSZP010011942.1, forward strand.
CTATGAGCATATCATAGGAGTAATTATCTAAAGCCACAGCGGGGGCTGATAGGATAAGCTTCCCAACGCGTATGGGAAGAGAGGAGTAAGCGCCAAGGGCGCGGGTGTTGTTTGGGCCCGCAGTTCCAAACTCCTTGATATAATCCAAGTCAGGCATCAATTTAATCTTTTCCATCAGCCGAGAGGAGATTACATTCACTGGATAACCTGTTTTCAAGATAGCCATCACCCAGACTTTGTGAACAACTACTTCAACCTTGGTAAGTGAGCTTCCAAAGTTGGCTGACAGTGCTAAGACCTCCTTGAGATGAAAAGTGGAGGTTAATTTGCATGCGGTCTCAGGGTGATTCTCCAGAATAGACTGCATGGTATGCCCTCGCTTTAAAGGGCAAACTAAGCTCGATAGGAGCTTATCAGCATCGCTGGCTGTGTCAATAATTGCCATACAACCTATAACTTGGTGGAGGTAGGTATCCTCAGGTATGGCGGTTTCATCTACTACTTTGGCGTTTAGGTGATCAGGGACCTCCACTTCCGCGGGAGCTCCCAATAAGTAGTACCCAACATCATCATAACCCTCTCCAATCAGCCTCAGCAGTATTCTCAACCATGGGCAAGGCTGCAACTGAAGTAGGAGAGACAGCCATGAGAGGTTAGGTAATTAGTGTCGCTTTAACCGGCATTTTCACAACCCCAGTAGTTCTGGAGGATATACCCTTAGGGCGCGCACTTGCTGGTTGAGCTTAAAGAGAAACCAAAGTAGGAATCTCTGCTTTACATAATGAGAGATGTTCATTTTATGTACACTGAAGAAGCAGGTTTTTCAGGGAGAATAGGCACGAGTGGCCTCAATTCCAACGATTCAATAGGCCGCAGCTCACCTAAAGGAACATGGGAAACTTCTAACAAAGCCTCTTTTATATCACAGAAGGTTGCAAAGTGGCATTTCACTGATATGATATGCCTGGCGAGAGAGGGTTGTGAAGCTAAACCTGTTAATATGGTGGCGATAGCATTATCCAGGGTAAGCAGGTTAGACGTAGCCAGCCTTTGAGCAGTGAGATAGAAATGCTCAGCAAAACTAACGAGGGTTTTACCCCCATACATGGTAAGGCGCATGAAAGCCTGTTTTTCCCTGTATAAGCTCTGCTTGGATCCAAATTCAGCCAAGAAGGCCTTCTTAACATCTGGCCAGGTGTGCTGAGGATCCAGGTGAGGAACAATCAACTCTTGGGCTTTGCAGCTTAAACAGGGAAGAATGTACTGAACTTTATGTTTATCAGTGGCGCCATCCATCGCAGCTTCATAAACATATAAAAAGGAAGCAATGCTCCCTTTACCCAGGGTGTATCTGTCCTTTGTAGGTAATTTGAATGGCCGTTGCTCTAGCTTTTTGAGATGGGAGAAAGAGCTGGCTAGTTGCATCTCAAAAGCAACTAATCGTGATTCAGAAGAGCTGCTCAAGTTTACAGCCTCCATTGCTTTAATACTTTATTGAAGTATTTAGGGTAACCCCCTGTAGTGAGCACCAGTTTGTGGGATCCACCATCGGCTGCCACAAATATTTTAAAGTCAGAAACTTACTTTTTAATTAAAAGTAATAAATAACGCTTTGTTAAAGTTTTTTTATGTTTTTTATTGTTTATACGGGGCAAGCCTATAAAAAGTCCTTTCTCTCAATACTAGTATCTCTTATTTAAACTAGTTCAAATCCTGGGACCATGGGTATTCAGGGGCTAAAGTATTATAAAGCTGAGTCATCAAAATTAGGAAATATAGGCTTTTGGCATATTAAATCGAAGATAAATATTTTGTGGTAAAACTGACCCATGTGGTAAGGATTTGATAAATTGTATCCAATAACCAATGAGTAAAATTTTCTCACCTCGATGGTGATCTGACCATGGGTTAATGATTTGTAAATTTGCTCCCAATCATCTTCAAGTAAAATCTTCTCACCTTAGTGGTGATCCAACCCGTGTGGTAATGATTTGTTAATTTGCGCCCAATCATCATCAAGTAAACACTTCTCACCTCAGAGGTGATAAGACCTGTGTGGTAATGAACACCTCAAATTGGCTGAGAAGTCAGAGCAATCCTATTATCAGTTCTTACCTTATTAAAGCAATTTTTGTTATAAATCATATTTTTCTGATAGATAGGGTTCCACCGAGAATCCACCAAGGTCTTTTCGCCATTGGTACTCATATTATTAATAACCACAATATTATTCAGAGATTGAACAGGTGATGGGTCAATCATGGTAACAGATTTGGAAGCATTCTTACCTCCAACATTCTTTTTCAGAAGTCAAGGAGGAGATTGTCCGACAAGGAATTCAGGGTATTTAGGCTTTATTTTAGCGCAAAGTGTGGGAAGAATAGAGAATGAACTGACAAATGCCCCTCAGCAGGGCAGTTGCCTTAAGTATTGGGAGAATCGCATAGTGGGGATTCTGAGGGATTGGGTGATTGGGGATTGGCGATCAGATTTGGTTGGCTGATGGGTGGGGGTGGAGGGATGCCCAAAATCTTGGCAAAAATCAAAAAAAACTTTTGCAGATTTTTTCCAAATTTTGGGGCCAGAACAGGTGGATGGTACCAATCCAGGCCTTGAACATTTGAGTTGGGCTGTCCACACAGTTCAGATTTCCCAGAATTGTCCTGGGGGGCTGTGGCCTTGGTGCTCAGTCATCCACAACCCAGTCCAAACTCTCAATCTGATTGTTTACATGATCTGAACTTCCCAGATCCATTTTGGGGGGTAGGGGCAACTGGTCTGAGTCACTTGTAATCTGGTTCAAACCCTGAATTAAGTTCTGATCTGATTTTTGGACCCAGTCAGTCTGGACCAGCTCTATTAGCCCAGAATTTGCAGACCGGGCTCCAATATTAGCACTGGCCATTTATTCAAGATTTTGGTATGTTTTCCCTGGTGAGTGAGGGGTCCCAGGGGCCCGCCCATGGCCCCTGGCCTGCATAATCTACTGGTAGGTCCCCTCTATTAATCTTACCAGGGTTGAGGAGGGGGAGGGGAGAGATCTGATTATCTTTAGGAGGTTTGGCAGTTACCCAGAGCTCATCAACCACGTGCGCCAGGTCGCTCAACTGTGACAGGGGGTCCACTTGGGCCTTTGGGCTCCTTTTTGTTTAAAAGGGATGCTGCTCCCTATCCAGTTGTAGGGGCTGGTCCCCAGGACTTACAGACAAGCTGCCAATGAGCTTAGATCTCCCCTACCCACATCAAGTGTCTGATATTGTCTTATATTACCATAATTGCACCACTCCTAGAAGTGGTAAGCGTGGCTCAATTTAAGAGGGTCTGTTCACAATCACTTACAAGAGAGGAAATGAGTACTCTATCAAATCCATGGCTACTGGGACTACCATTAATTTAGTACATGGCCGTTTCTTTCAGTCCTATTCACCCCCAACATTCTTGAATGGGGTGATGTTTGACAATTGTTATCTTGACTCCGACAAAAAAATGGTTTAAGAAAAAATAGTCCCAATTCAACCCATTTGATCAGCAAATTAGTTGTCTGATCTTAAAAGTAATTTTGATTTAAACTAAAATACTGACAATATTGGCCATAGGACCCTGGCCAATTCTCGGTAAAACCCCATGAATTGGGGCAATACTTTTCTAAATACAAAACGAGCTATTAACTCAATATCTAATAATAAGATTTCTTTTAACACGTGGTATATTCTGGGGCCTTCATTGAATGTTTCTCCCTCTACCACCCTTAAGTTCTATTACAACACCTAAGCGGGGACCACCCCCTTTATAAGCGTGGTGGAGGTCCCCCAAGGTGAAATTATTATATCAAATGGTGATTGGTTAAATATATCTAATCAAGACTGCATAGGTACATTCTGCCCCAAAATACCTTCACATCGGTTGTTCAGCCAAAATGAAAAAAAGTAATCAGGTTTTAATAAGTCAGTTTTACATATTTCCTTATTTGGACAGTAACAAGCCATACCAAACTTATCATAAATTTCCTTTCAACCTTCTATATAATTATAATACTGACTAGTCAAATATCAAGGAGTTTTTTTTTCCTGCAAAAACACTAATAAAACATATAAAACACAACTTTTTATTTATTTGTGTTTTTTAGCCTTTTTATAAATCCTTTGTGGAATCAAGCGACGTTCAAGCACCAGCAAGCTTCCAAACAGCGGATTCCTATATATGAAAAGGCAGAAAAAAGGGGGTTGGGGCGTCAGTGCATTAAGAAAAAGGTGAAAGAGGTGAAGGTACTCCTCATCATTGAGCTAACTGTATGCATCGCCTTGACATATTAGGCGAATTTATTTTCAGCAAAGGTTATAAGATCATGCACAAAACTAAGGATCAGATGCGCTGGCAGGTTTGTGAGTAGTTAGGGTCTAAAGTGATGAAATTGCTGCATTGACACATGTGCAGCCAGTTGTGAAAGCTAGATATTCTTATCAAATTTGGCGTCATTGGGGAAATATGTAGGGAAATTAGGTAATTGAAGGCCCTTGCAAATTGGTTTGATCACCATATGGAGGGCCTGATGGAGGAGGGAGTCAGTGGGGAAGCATCTACATCAACAGCCTTTTGATGAATTGTTTTGTAAGAAAGGGAAACCTCTATGAGGACAGAAACAGTGGCAGGGAGTTGAATCATGGGACAGGTTAAAAATTCTGACCAGAAGATATCAGGTATTCTCATAAATACTTTCATCATCATTGCCACAAAACTGACTTTGAGCTTTGCTAGAGCGCCAGGCCAACCAATATGAAGACTGGTTGGCCCTTTACCGTTTCACCTTCATAGGCTATCAACCCAGTTGAAGTCTGCGTCCAATCCATTAACACAGCAGACCAACGACTTCACCTTAGCCCCAGGGTCTGTAGTGTGCCCCAGCGAGTCCTGCCCCCATCCTGGGCGGCCAAGACACTCTCATGATGCCCCACCATCCTGACCTTTCGCCAACCCATCTGGGCATGCCCCAGAGAGTCCTGCCTCATTCAGGGCGGCCAAGGCACTCCCACGCTGCACCCCGCAGGGTTGACAGCGAACAGTGCCATCATTGGTGGCTGGTTGGCCAGGTTCACGCCTGCTCCTCCTTGGGGCTGGTATTGGAGCTGGCAGTGCTAGCCACTCCAGGCATGTCACCTTGCGCCAACGTTAGGGATCTCCAATCCCACTCTTATCTACTTTAGTGGCTCTTGATACTTTTAATAAATAGAAAAGTGGGCGGAAGAGAGCTTTTTATTTGGAGGGAATGGATGGCTATATATACCTAGGCTATTGAGACTCTGAAACCCCTCAGCCATCCAGGCAGAACTCTAGCAGATCGTCAATTCATTCATTCATGATCATAGCGATTCTCTCCTAATCCGTTCATCTGATCACTGGACATTAAATTAGGTAACCCATCTTTGGCACAAGTCACCAGTCGAATGTATATAAATTCATATTTTAAATAGAACTTTGAGAATCCTCGGCATGAGATGTTAATAATCTGAATTGGTCAGCAGAGCCATATTAAACAGATGATAATGAATTCATTTGCTTTCTGCCGGAAACTTCCACAATGACCCTCAAATTGGCATTTTGGCCTGATCACAGATTCCACCAAACCTAAACTTAATTAATAATTATAACATTATATAGTATTGAACTAGGCGATTAGTTGGCAATCAAGCCTGACTAACTGAAACCCCTAATTCTGATACTATCAGAAGTATCCATATGGTTAGTTTCTTGACATTGCTCTCCACTTAACCAGATGGTATCCTTCAGCGTGACCCACCCTGAAGTGGGCCAAACCTACCTCAGCGCCCCCTTGAAGGAGCGCTGGGTCTTAACCTGTCCTCCAACTACTTGGGCAAACCACTAGTGAAGCCCCCTGTAGTGAGCACTACTGTCACTTAATTGACCATAGACTCAACTAGTGTGTCAAGCAAACCAGTACAAAGACTGGTTGACCCTTTGCCGCTTTGCATTCATAAGCATACCAACCCCATTGGAGTCTGCTTCCAACCCAACACATCAGACCAACGACTTTACTTTAGCCCCAGGGCCTGTGGTGTGCCATGGCAAGTCCTGCCCCCATCCTTGGTGAACAAGCCACTCCTGTCAGGCAAACATCAAGTTAGAATTAGACTGGCCTGCCAGCCTGAGTGCTGACGCACCCAAATGGCAAACAAGAATGCCAGAAGCACTGCTGCTGTATGACGGTTATGGAACTGGGAAGAAGTTCCACCAAATATGGCATATGAGCCATAATCGCGCATAGACCCATAGTGAATTACCAGATGAACACGACCATAAACCTCAAGGGGTGTTGGAATACCAGCGGGTAGGGCGGTTTGTTTTCCAACATAAAAAACTAAATTTGATGCAAGGATTTTTTATTGAAAAATAAGGAAGAAAATTAACCAACAATTTTCTCAGTGCAAGGCAACTAATTAAAGAGTGGTCAATTGTGGTAGTCCAAGCAGAGATTGGGTCCCTTAAATTCACCTAACCTGGTACATTTTTCAGGGAATGGGGCAGATAATCTCAATTGAAACTGATATCAAAGGATTTGGTAGTAGGCTGAGTCACTGTTGGTTTGACCTTGAATGCCTGTACCAAGGTTTGACTGCATTTCCGTCACTTAGTGCAACGGCGTCTGCCCAACAAGCAACAGCGAATCCCCAGGGCCACCCCATGTACGGGCGGTCCCAATTGGTTGTAAATGGGTTTGGGATGCCCAACCTGCTGTGCCTGGTCACTGGGCCGTTCATTCGGTAAAATGAGTTCTGTCAGCTCCAACTACCGATTTTCTAGGTCAAGGTTTTGAACTGTCAATGATGGTTTCTGTAGATACCGTCTGCACATTAGGAATCATTCCCAACAATTTTGGGAGGGGTTGGCATTGACGATCATATTGGTGACTGAGTCATAATCATCCATGATTCCAGCCATTAATTCAACATTTTTCCCTTTTTTGGCATACATTTTTTGATTGTCCAGCTTTGATCCCATCAGTCTCAGACCCTTTACCATTGATTTAGTGATCTTGGCGCAGATTTCCTTAATCTGGTTGAAAAGTTTGACCAAGGTGAGCAAGGGTACTGCGGGAGGAATTGGAAGAGGGAGAGCTGTAACCCAGCGCTCATCTACCATATGGGCGAGATCACCCTGGGTGATGAGGGGTACAGCTGCACTCTTTGACCCCTTTTTATTCGGAAATGGAAAGAGCGCCTGATCTACACACAGGGGACGTTCCACTGGACTTACATTACCCTTTCCTTTTACCAATGGAAGGTCACCACCACTGGGAAACTGCACAAGGGCCACATTTTTCTGAGTCTTGGGCAAAATTAATCGCCATTATAGTCGCAACTTTTTTTGAGTGGGGGGACAGAAAGCATTGGGGTGGGACTTATGAAACGCCTCGACCAGTTCCATGCAATTAGAACAATCCTGAGCCTTGACCCAACTGTTCTCATCATCCGGATTCCCTTCCACATGATGAGATACTGAACCAACCACTGGGATATGTGGGATGCTAATATGTTTTCCACCTCAGCTTCTTCTGCATATTCTATCATTATTGAGTTTGGGTTTGGTGGGAAAGTAACCCTTGAATGGGGATAACTGAGAAACTTGAGAGACGGTGTGCTGTTTCCAAAGAGCTGGCAGTTTTAACCGGCAAGAACCATTGCCCAAGTCTTCCTCCACCAGGTGGGGACCGAAATGCTTGCTTGCAAACTTCTGGGAAGGTACCTGCATCCGCAGATGGTGAGTATCTAACATAGTGTGAGAAACCACCTCTATATCATGTCCAGGAAGCCATTTTGGATCCGCAAACCATTTTTAATCATCAATAGCCTTTGTGAGATGCTCCCACGCTAAGGACTGGGTAGACTGAATGCGCTTGATATGATCTGCAGCAGCAGAAACCTCTGGACATAGACAGGGACCAACCAAAAAAGAGAGATTATAACCCAACATTACTTCATAGGGAGAAAACCCTGTAGAAGCATGGTTACCATTATTATAGGGAAATTGGGCAAGAGGGAGGTCATCATCCCAGATATCGTGTGCAGCCAACGAGTACCAATGCAAATACCGTTCCAAAATTTGTTTAACCCGCTTGGTTTGTCCATTGGACTGGGGATGGTATGCGGTGGAATGGCAGGGGGTGACTTTTGAGATGGTTAAAAGCTCATTCCAGAACCACGCTGTAAATTGGGGCCCATGGACACTGATGATCTCCTGCTGGAGACCAAACATAGAGAACACATGACATACTGCGAGACAAGTGGTTTCTTCTGATGTGATTGTGGAAGCACAGGGAATAAATAGGGAAAATTTGGTGAAGCAATCGACCACCACCATCACCGCCATAAACCCATTAGAACAGGGGAGCTTGATAATAATATCCATGGACACTGATGTCCATGGACCCTCCGCCTGTTGTAAGGGATTTAGGAGGCCATTTCTTCCTAAGCAGTCTGAGTTGGCTCGAGCACAGGTAATGCAATTGGTGATCTAGGCTGGAACCTCCTTAGTTAAACCTGCCCAGTTATAGGTCCACTTGATTAATTCGATGCATTTCTTGTTACCTGGATGGCCGATTGTGGGAGGGCCATGATGCGCTTAAAACACCTTGGCTCTAAGGGGAGGAGGATCCCAAACCTGTGACCTAAAATAGATGAGACCCACACCAAGGAATAAAGGGAATGTTTGTGGGTTTGAAGGGATAATTGATCAAGTAACTCCACTCCTTTTTGGGCAAGACATCTGAGCTTTCAAAACCCATGAAATAAGCGGAGCATCAGGAGCTAACTCTACTAAGGCAGCCACAGGTGGGACAATATATAGGATTTGGGTGGTTAGGATTACAGTAACCAAGTCCACTTCCTCCGAGTCCATGGGGCAATGGGCTGGGTTTCAACTAAGGAAGTCAGGAAGCCCATTTAATGCACCTTTCACAAATTCATATATAAAATTGAAACTGCATAAATCCTGATAGGTATGAGCCTGTATGTGTGCCAATTTTTGTGGTTTGCGGCACTATAAAAGAGCTTGGTGGTCCATGCGTACAGTTAACAGATGCTGTGCACCCTGTAACAGGTACCACCAATGAGTCAATGCCCATGCTTAAGCTGCCAATTCCTTATCATAAATGGATCACGACTGCTCAGTTGAAGAAAATTTCTGGGAAAAAGTAAGGAACCAGATGTTCTAAGCCATCATGCTCCAGGAACAGAACTGCCCCTAACTGCTACTGCTGAAGCATCACAAGTGACAATATATGATTTGGAGGGGTCTGCATGTCTTAGAATAGGAGGTGATAAGAATACTTTTTTAATTGACTCTAATGCCTGATGGTATTCAGGGGTCCAATGAAAAGGTACATTTTTACCTGTGGGGGGCGGAGTGGAGCAGCTAACTGGGAAAGGACAGTGGAAAATTTCTTTAGGAAAGTAATGGTACCCAAGAAACTCTGTAATTGTTTTTGGGTTGTTGGAATTGGCCACTCTCAGATGGCATTAAACTTGTTGGGAAGAATTTCATAACAATTTTTTAGAACCAGGTTCTCAAGAAAGGTAACTTCCTCCTTATAGAAACTCGCATGTTGAAATCTTGACGAACAGGCCCACCTTGTGCAAAGCAGCCATGACCACTTCCAAGTCTTTAGCATGTTGTTTGGGAGTTGGGGAGTGAACCAAGGTGTTATCAATATATGCGACTGCACATGTGAACTGGAGGTCAACCAGCACACATTATTGATCATTCATTGAAAGGTGGCTGGCGCGTTCTTCAGCCCAAAGGGCATTACGTAAATCTGAAAGACGCCTTGTTTGGTAAAAATTTCAGTAAGCCATTCTTGACCTTCTTTTACCATATCTGGTTGAAGGCATTAATAGGATCAAGATTGGAGAACACATGAGACTTAGTGATCACTTGACTGATAATTTGCTCAAGGGGTAAAGGGTAGGGATCGCTCAATAAAATTTTATTTAGGTGTCCATAATCAACACAGGGACGGATAAAACCATCTGCCTTCTTGGCAAAAACGATGAGGGAGGCAATTGGTGACGTCTCTTTAAATAACCATCCTTTCTCGAGCATATTTTCTAATCAGGTGTTAAGAGAAGCCTCCTCTTCTACCATGTCTGGAACATAGGGCAAATGATGTTCACCAACTGTACCATTGTTCGGTATCCTAAGTCAAATTTTGTGTGAATTGAAGGTGGTCCACCTTCTCAGAACCAAAGATACTCAGATAGTGCATCAATTTTCCAGGAAATCAGACGGAAGGCCTGAAGGGGAAACGAGGGAAGTTTTGGAGCTGCAGCCTTGTGTTTTCTTAAGAAATTAACCAAGGGAAATTTTTCCTCCATTTGATTATTGGCAATTGACAGCATATTTGACTCTAAATGAATCTTAACATGTTGTCGGCGCCACTATCCAACCCCCAAGATAACAGGAAACACCAAGTTTGGCATTGCTGAAACTGATTGCAAAAAATAAACTGATGTACTGAGAAAGAAAGTGGCTGACGGACTAGATATGATTTCTGGGAGGCTGAAGAAGCAACCATCACTGAAGGATCTACATCTAGATCGAGCTATAATTGTTAGGCTAGTTCAACGCTCATAAAACTTCCCGCAGCTTCTGTATCCACCAAAGCCTCAAAGGAAACGTGATGGGACCTGACACTAATATTCATGGGAAGTAAGAAGTAAGCGAAGTTCTTATTATTGGCAGCTGAAGTTGAATCTGGTGATACAGAAGAGATGATAGTTGAGTTGGGGGAAACTATGAGTTCATAGTGGGAGTAAACCCTTCACAAGTCAGATTGTCAGAACATATTGACATAGGCACAATGGCCGCAGCAACTATGGGATGTGGATAGGACATTTTGAGTGGAACTAGGCTAACATGGCCAGAGTAAAATTTCTTCACAACCTAGTTCAGCTGGAAAGATGAGACCATTGCTACACCAATATCTATGAGAAAGGCGGAAATGGTTAGGAACAATGGTTTGTCGATTATTTCAGGCAAACAGCAGGTTAGAATTAGACCAGCCTACCAGCCTGAGTGCCAAAGCACCCAAACTGCAAACCAGAATGCCAAAGGCACTGCTGATGGTATGACGGTTATGTAACAGTGAAGTAGTTCCGCCAATAATTTAATATGAGCCATAATCATGTATAGAACCATCGCAAAATACCAGATGAACATGGCCATAAACCCCGAGGGGTGTTGGAATACTGGCAGAAAGGGCGGTTTGTTTTCCAACATAAGAGACTAAAATTAGGGAAAGGATTTTTTATTGAATAAGTAAGAAGAAAATTGGCTAACAATTTTCTCAGTGCAAGGCAACTGATTAAATAGTGTTTAATTGTGGTGAGTCCAGGCAGAGATTGGGTCCCTCAATTTCACCTAACCTGGAGAATTTTTTAGTGAATGGGGCAGATAATCTCAATTGGAACTGACATCAAAGGATTTGGCAGCAGGCCAAGTTTCTGTCAGTTTGACCTCAAATGCCTGAACTTAGACTCAACTGTGTTTCTGTTTGTTAGCACGATGGCGTCTGGGCTAATGACTAACGGGAAATCCCCAGGGCCCCCCACATAGGGGCAGTCACAATTGGTTGAAAACAGGTTTGGGATGCCCAACCAACCTGTGCTAGTTATGGGCCATTAATTCAATTGAATGAGTTCCATCAGCCGCAACTCCTGATTTTCTAAATCAGGGTTTTGAACTGTCAGCGATGGTTTCCATAGATACCATCTGCACATCAGGGATCATCCCTGACAATTTTGGGAGGGAAAGGCGTTGACATTAATATTGGTGTCTGAGTCAAAAAATTCTGTGATTTCTAACAATAATTCAACATTTGTCTTTTTTTTGGCATACACTTTTTGATTGTCCAGCCTTGATCCAATCAGTATTGGACCATTTAGCATCAATTAGGTGATATCAGCGCAGATTTACTTAATCTGGCTGACCAGTTCAACCAGGGTGAGCAAGGGTACTGGAGGAGGAATCCAAAGAGGGAGATATGTTACCCAGCGCTCATCTACCACGTGGGCGAGATCACCCTAGGTGAAAAGGGGTACAGCTGCCCTCTTTGGCCCCTTTTTATTTGAAAAAGTAAAGAGCGCATGATCTAAGCACACGGGACGTTCCCCTGGACTTACAACTCCTGCGCTGCTACACCATCCTGACCCTTTGCCAACCAGTCTGGGCATTCCCCCAGCGAGTCCTTCTCCCATTTGGGCGGCAAGGCACTCCCACGCTGCACCCTGCAGGATTGATGATCAGTATTGCCATCATTGGTGGCCAGTTGGCCAGGTTCCCGCCTGTTCCTCATAGGGGATGGTATTGAAGCTGGCAGTGCTGGCCACTCCAGGCGCGTGACCTCATGCAAACGTCAAGAATTTTTAATTCCACTCCTATTTACTTTAATGGCTCTTACTTCTTCAAATAAATAGAAAAGTGGGCGAAAGAGAAATCTTTATTTGGAGGGAATGAATGACTATTTATACCTAGGCTACTGCACCTCTGAAACTCTCAGCCATCCAGGACAGAGCTCTATCAGAACGTCAATTCCTTAATTTCGCCATAGCAATTCTCTCCTAATACGCTCATCTGATAACTGAATATTAAATTAGGTCAATCCATCCTTGGCACAAGTCAACAGCCAATTGTATAAAAATTTATATTTTAAATAGAACTTTGAGCATCCTTGTCTTGAGTCTCTGGTGCTACAAATTAGTTGGTGAAACCATATTTGAACATATGGTAATGGATTCATTGTCTTTCTGCCAGAAACTCCCACAACGACCCTCAAATTGGCATTTTGGCAGGAAACTAAGATTCATTAAACCTAAACTTGATTAATAATTATAGCAATAAATAGTATCAAATTAGGCTATTAGCCAGCAATCACGCCTAACTAACCAACACCCCCAATTATGATACTATCAGAAGGCTCCATCTGGGTATTTTCACAACAATCATTGATCTATTCAAGAGCGTCAAATGGATTTGACACAGCTAAATCTGGGCCAGCGATAGGAACGAGTGGTGTGGCAGGAGTTAATTGGCCATACACAGTGGAACACAAAAATTCTTCCAGTTCATGAGCAGCCATCTGCTTAGGAATAATTTAGGAGGTCAACATTTGGTGGTGTGGAGCGATGGGAGCAGCACATGTGGCAGTTGAGAGTGGGGAGAACTGATCCTCATGAAAAAATTAGTAAAATCAGATGCAGGGCTTATGATAGAATGAGGATTTGTGGAAACAGCTTCAGCAGAAGTGATGCCATGTGCATTTTAAGTGAATGTGAGTGAATCATATGGGGCAGATGGTGAAGCCATTTTTGATGCATTCCAGAAGGGAGGATCAGGAGTGGATCTAATCAAGATGTGGGAGGAGTGGGGGCTTTGCAATGAAAGTTTCATGACATAAAGGGTGGATTGTCACAAATGCGCGAGGCACATTTAGATGATTGGCGCCATTTGGAACCATAAACAGAAGCATGGGTTAGCATGTAGGCAGCCAAGCCCTCTGTGAGCTCATGGTGAAGGCGTTTGGGGGGGGAAGTGGGAAGTGGGAAGTGGGAAGGCAAGATGGCAAAATGACCACCAGTGTTTTCATCCAACAAAAAAGTTCTGATAGTTGGTATTGGTGTCTTTTTATAGATCAATGGCAGCTGTGCTGACGCCATGGCGTGGGCTTCACAAGAGAAGCCAAGATCAAAATACCCCTTGAAGGGGTGGAAACCATTAGGCTGGTGGGTTTGTAGACCGCTGTGGCCATCTTGATGATGGCCATGCTTTCATAGGGGAAGAGGTTCCCTTAATTGACCCAAAGGCTGAAACGAAGATTGCTCCAAAGGAGGACCAGTAGGTTTCTGAGCACTTCTTGGGAACATGAAACGTGGTGGGATAGTTACCAAGGCGTGATATAGCAATTTATACTATTTTTTGACTAGCTGAGCCAGTCTAGGTGCGCTTTGGCGGTGGAAAATAAACGCCAGAAGTCAGTGCACCGCCACCCATACAGTGTAGCAGGCCTAAATAGTTAACATAGGCTAGGTTTTACCAAGTTTGAGATTTGTTCAGGTGTAAAGCTTTTAAAATTAGATTTGATTAATAAGTGGTTTAATCTAAATAACCCCTTCTAAAAATCTATCATCTTAAGCAAAAATACCTACATTTTTAAAAAGTTTTGGTATAAATCTGTCTCTTGAATTTTAAAATCTCAAGTATGTACTAATTTTAAAAATCTAATTTCTTCACCAAAAATTAAAAAGTTGTACTTTGAGTTTAAATGGTCTCTCTCTCTGCTCAGCATAACTTTCCAAGAAAATTAATTTGGTAAATTAAAAGCAAACACTTAATTGCACACCAAAATCTTGCTCCAATTTCATCGGATCCCCCACTGACTGTCCCAGCATGGGGCAGCGGCGAAACTCCCCCTCCATTTTCTGTCTGATAGGAAAACGCGCTCAGACTGGCTCGCCCAGTCATTCCAAACCCTTGAGATGATTTTTTCCTCCTAAGGATCTCAATGACCATCTTGCCTGAACCCAAGCGTTGCCCTGCTGCCCCCTGGTGCTCCCCCTAGAGCAACATGCATTTTGGCCTTAGGGTCAAATATGGGAAATTCTTCCCCTATGATGACCAAGTCATTATCAAAATGGCTCAGGTGGTGATGAAACCAGCGTGTTACATTGAATTCTGCCCCTATAAGGGGTACTTTGATCTTGGGTTCCCCTGTGAAGCTGATGCAGCCACTGTGGCAACGGTGCCACTAATATTCAATAATATTCCCTTCCAACAACTCAGACCTGGCTCCCAACGGACACCACCTTGGTGGTCCAGTTCTCTGGTTTGCCCACCCACCTCCCCCCAAAGTGCTCCACCAGGAGCTGATGGAAGGTTTAGCAGCCTATGGCGCCAACCCCATAATATTTAATTTGTGGTCCCAAATGGGACCACACGCCTCATTGGGCCTCAGGTTTATGCCACGATCAGCCCTGAATTTACAAAAATTTCTTTGGCGATTCCCCCTTGTGCCACCATCCCATCTTCCCCTGACCATCTGTTCTGGGCCCGCGTTGAGGGTAGACGGATGATTTGTCAATCCTGTTTTAAGTTAGATCACTTGAAATGCAAATGCCCATACTCAGAAACTCCCACCAATGCTGAAAGTTTGCCTGATGCCCACCAATCTACCACCCACCCCATGTTAACTCTAACATGGGGTATGATCTTACCTTCCCCTCCTCCATTACCTGATGCTGCAGCTGGACCTACAGCCACCATATAGCACCCACCTTGCCCCAATGCCATACATATTTATCCAACCAAACATCAGATAGGATTCCAGTTCAATCCCATGCATCTGTAAATTAATCAAACAAACCTCAACTGTACGCTGATTCCCCTATCCAATTCAACCAAAATCCCTGGGAATTATTGGATAAAGTTGACGAATAAGGTAATGTCATTGAAGAACCAACTCTGCAACTTGAGCGGCTCTGTAACGCAGAATGGGATGCAAAATTCCCACCTCAGAAATATGTCCCACAACCTAATGCCAAACCGTTCGTTAGTGACCAACAGCTTGCAGTAGAAGCAGCCGCCACATAAGATTGCCGTCCACTCCACAAAGCTGCCGCCAAATCTTTGGCTGCGCTTGCTGGAGGAATTCCACCTCCCATTATCCCCAAAGATCTTACCACACAAAGTAAGATCAATATGAAAACTTTACACAAAAACGTCATTGAAGCCATCCAGAACGTGGTAACAGTAGCACGGTCTGAAAGCAAAAATAACCTGAACCAACATTGCCATGTTTATTAAATTCCCAGATGCCCGCCTCAAAGCTGAAGACGCTTTGGGCATTTACATCGTTGGTATAATGATGGATGGCAACTATTTGGAAGTTCCAGTCATCAAGGATATTGAACCCCATGCCACCTAGCCTCCACACCCTTACTATCTGCCTTAACACGCACCATACTCTGGTATGAGATGGATGCAGCCAAGGATGAGCCCTCGATCCCACCTCCCCATCCACCATGGAGGGATAGCAGTATTCGCTGCCCACCTGGTTGAATATTTTGTTAGGTATGATTCAATCAATCCATCCATTTTGAGCGTTACATTTGAATCGTTATTTTTTTATTATGATTTTTAGTTTTAGTTTGGTAATGTCCATCCCCTGGTCATCTTACCTCAGTTATGTAAAAACACTTTGAGTTTAAACCACATTCATCTGAATTTAAGGTATTGGTGCTACTTTTCAGACTCGTTGCAAACACTTTTGCAACCCATTCAATTCAAGACTAAATCTAGTTTGATAATCTCATAGAGGGATTAGTCTGCGCCCATGTCTGGGAGCAGTTGGGCAAGCAAGGCAAGAGGAGCAGGCGGAAGGCCCGCGGCCTCTAACGTTCAAAAACGCCCCGGAGAATCCGGCGGAATAGAAAAAAATCTAAAAAAACCAGCGGTCACAATTTCCCGGAGATACTCGTGTGGCAAGCATGATGCAACCAGTACATCAACACGCCACATTCCCAGCCACTTTCGTCGGTGGAATTTGGAGTCTGTGTGTATCTGGACATCCAAAAAACGGCCCTATGGGAAAAATTTTGTGAAGATGTACACAAAATTTTCCCAACCGCGGTGTATGTTGCATCTCACTCCATGTCACGCGGTTGGCTGGACCTAGGTTTCATAAGCAAAATAGCAGCAGACGAGGCTGCAGCAGTGCGCATAGTGGTCAACCTCCCCAAAGGGCAATGGGTCATCAAAACCAAATGCACCAGATGGACAAAATCAAACCAAATTTTCCTCACGTTTGACTTTTTGCCTACTATGGTAAAACGTGACATTTTGAGAAACACCTGAAAGATGGTCTCACCATATATATGGCGAAATACAATCTTTCAAAATGCAACGTTTCACGCTGATGCCACACCTGTGCACTGGCAAAGCCATCGCAGTTCTGACCCCAACCGGGGAGATCACGAAGGACCTAACCCAGATCCCATACTCCACCTTTATTGACATCACAGGGCACACCACCCACCCATTCCAGGTAACTGTGGACAGCGCGCCCCCCATTTGCACCCACTGTGATGCATTCGGCCATAAGGCGCACACGTGCCCCATCAAAGAGGGCGTCACATTCTAAGAGCACCCCTCAGTGGCCATGGCCAGTGGAGAGGCGCACTACGAACCAACCGCAAGCACCAAGGAGGCTTTCCCGTGGGGAGCACAAGGCTGCTACCTATTGGTAAATCCCATCTCCCCGCAGGAGCAGAAGAAGGCCAAGCAGGCCCATAGGACCGCAGCCAAGGAAGCGGCAAAGGTCACCACCACCATCCCATACTCACAACGCCAGGAGGACATGGAGACCTTCACGGTGGAAGCAACTCGGGAATCCATCACCCAATCAGATTGGGAGGCCCATGCCAAATGGGCCACTCAATCTGAGGATCCGATGGGAGATTCAATCTCACCCAATCGCTGCACCCAAGCCCCGGTCAAAACCAACTTGGGACCTATCCCAACTGAAAATTTTTTTTGCCCCACTCAATGGTGCACCGAACTTATCCACACCGCAAAAAATTCATCTGACGTCGGGAAAACAAAAAGTGAAGGCCAAAGCCAACGCGACTCTTTCTGAAAAAATTAACAAAAACCCTGATAGCGTTGCTGCTAATACCCACGCTGCTGTGAAAGCCCAAGGGGACCTGGAAGAGGCTGGTGGGCCAGGGGGCCCACCCCTCGCACATAAGGTGCGATGGGGGAAACCTTCACTCTAGGGATGCTGAATATCGCCGGACTCAAGGCCTCCCCATCCTGGGCTAGGAAACTGAGTTTTTACAAAACAATTTACCCGTGGATATCCTGGCCATCCAGGAAACCCACTGTCCACGTGGTTCCGAGGAAGCTTGGAAAACAAAGCTCCTACCATCCCTATTGCTTTGGTTGAAGCACTGTGGGGTGCTAATTTGGAAAAACAATTTTTTCAAATTTACATCTTTAGAAACATTCCTAAATGACCGAGTGCTTGTTGTCACCTTCTCATGGGCCGATGTTGCACACACAATCGTCAACATTTATGCCCCAAATGGCGCATGTGAGCGTTGGGAAAAATTTTCTCATCAGTCAAATCCCTCCTGCTACCCCCTGATTCTTTCCTAGTTGGCGACATGAACTGTTAGCTAACCTCACCAACGGACCAGTGGCTGCCCTCACCCCACGCCCCACAGGGTCATGTAGAACTACACGTTCTAAAAGCCACCCTTGGGTTAATGGATGCGCTGCCGCGACATGCCCCACTGCTCGAAAATATGATGCATCCCCACGTCCACAACGGCCAATTAAGGTCCATGACCTGCATTGACCTTATTCTAGCACCGGCGAAATTCCAACCCCACATCTCCCACTTCAAAACAACGAAAATGGAATTCTCTGACCACCGACTGGTCTCAATAACATACCACTTACCTGTCACAGTTGCAAAGGCCCCACATTGGTGCAAAATCCGCCCCCAGAGCTCGCATCGCCAGGATTTTCCATGTGGGTGGAAGAGGCAACTTTGGCAAAATCGTTTGTTGCACCGTTTTGCGCGGACCCCATTTCCACATGGGCAACTTTCAAAGAAGACACCATCTGCCACTATCGCCATCTCTCATCCAGACGCTCATGAGCCACATCGGCAGTTATATTGCGCGCGCTGGCAGAATTGGCCCACTTGGAGTCCAACATTCCAGCCACAGGATATAGCCCTGCATGGGGCTGGAAGTGGGCGGAGGCAGCCACCCACCTCAACGCACTTGAAAGACAACACAAACATCGTGTTTGTGTCCAATACAGGGCCACATGCATCACTAAAGGCGACAAGTGCACCGCATACTTCTTCAAAAAAAATTCTTACACCACGCCAGAGCGTGGCCTGCACACAGGTGTGAAGATCAGATAATTCTATTGTGGACACACCGGCCGGAGTGGCAACCAAAACGCAAAGATATTACTCCGAGTTATACCGAGCTGAACCAATTCAGCCAGCCAAAATGGCGGAATTTCTCAACAGAGCTCATATCTGCACCATTTTTTGATACCCGGAAATAATGAATTTAATTACTACAAACGAATTATGGACTACCATTCGCGGTGTGCCAAACCAAAAATGCCCAGGCCCAGATGACATTCCATATGAGTTCTACAAAAAATATTTTAAATATATATCCCCATTGCTGCTAGCCTCACTCAACCAAAGTCTGTTGGAAATGCACCTTCTAACAGGAGGACATGAGGCCTTTACTGTCACACTCTTCAAGAAAGGGGATAGGCTTGACTTAGCCAACTGGCGCCCCATTTCTCTAACAAACACAGACACCAAAATTTTAACCAAAATTATGGCTAACCATTTAGGGACTGTAGCATCTGCCACCATCTCCCCAGAACAATTTGGTTTCATACCCAGAAGGTTGATTTGGGATAACGTGCACTCAGTGGCTAATGTGTGTCAGTCCACAGCCTCTGGGGCACTTGTATTCTTGGACAACAAAAGGCCTATGATAGAGTAAACTGGGAATACCTTAGGGCCTGCCTCCAACAATTCCGCCTACCTCCCCGCTTCATTAACTGGGTGATGATGCTCACGGAATCTGCAACAATGGCAGTGCGCGGCCCAGGTTTCCTAACAGAAGTAGTCTGTCCTCAAAGAATCCTGCAACAAGGGGACCCCCTGAGCCCACTCTTATACAACTTCAGCCTTGACCCACTACTGCGAAATGTGAATGCCCAACTCACTGGGGTCCATGTGCCAGGCCAAACCCCAGTCAAGATGATGGCATTTGCAGATGATTGCGTGGTGGGGGTGTTTAATAACAAAGATGCACGCGCGCTTGAAGCCCTCATCCAGGAATATTCCCGGGTAAGCAACGCGGCACTGAACGCCTCCAAAACTGAAATCATCCTCCTTGGTCAGTTTCAGAACTGCTGGGCCCCAGCAAGTAGTTCCCAACCCGGCCCATTGGCTCGCCCACGTCCACGCCTTACTAACTCAAAACACACCGCTCCACTGGTGCTCCCCTTTGTGCCACGACCTACCATAGGACCAGTACGCCATCTGGGCGTGTGGTTAGAGGCAGGTGGATACGCGTCAGCAGTAATGGAATGCCATATACTGGACAACGTGACGAAGAGAATCGCCTCTCTCAGAGCCCACCCTACTACCCTCACTGGCAGGGTTGTTCTTGCCAACTCTATGCTCCTATCCAAAGTCTGGTTCGGAGCCCACGCCATCCCCTTCTCCCCAAGCTTCTTCAAATACTTGTATGCTTTGCTACAAGGTTGGCTTTGGTCAGGCCGCCCTCCACCAGTATGGCTAGAGGTCATGTTTGGCCCTCATCATCATGGTGGCATGGGCCTACTTGACTTCAAAGCCCATGCCGCCAAGATCCTGGGCACCTGGATTGCGGCCATCACTGCTCCTACACTACCATCCCAACACTGTCCCGCG
The DNA here is from genome assembly GCA_022478985.1 of Massospora cicadina. Lineage (NCBI taxonomy): Eukaryota > Fungi > Entomophthoromycota > Entomophthoromycetes > Entomophthorales > Entomophthoraceae > Massospora > Massospora cicadina. The sequence continues at coordinate 96,570 of JAKSZP010011942.1, forward strand.
CAGCCCGCTCCAACTTCTCCCGAGCCTTGGGCCTCAACAATCCATCAAACCCCCACTCCCTGATGAAATACCTCGCATCACACACATCAGCCACAGGTCCTCACGGGACCAAAACCCACTACAAACGAATCCTACTCTCCATGCGAAGCGCAGAGTGGAGAATTCATATTAGTGGACATACAACCTGAAGAGGCCGCCCCTCTCCTCAGTTCACACAAGAGGTACAGGGGCTACCCATCCATGATGGCGTGATCCCCATTCGACCCCAAGTCCCATCCAGGGTGGACTACCTGGACATGATGGACATCCCTTATTCCACTGAGACCCAAAAGATTATCTGGAAATACGCACACCATCCTCTGTTGCAGCCTCAAGTCCGCTCCCATGTGTGGCGCTGCCTGAGGCGGGTGTATCGTACAGCTGAGCGCTCTAATGCTTTACACTCATCCTGTGTCGTGTGTGGCCAGTATGGAACGCTGTTTCACCGCCTGGAGAAGTGCCCCACCTCCAAAGTAATATGGCGCGAAGTCCAACGTCTGCTAGGCCAGGATCAAACACATCCCTTCAGTCTGTCAAGAGATATGTTTGCTTCATCAATGGCCTCCCCCTCCCACCCTCCCTCTGTGCTCTGGTGGTTGCAATCGCCATGTGGACTATCCACACGGTTGTCTTAGATGCCATCGCTGGATCCATCCCCACCCTCCCTGAAGCTGTCCACAGATTCCGGTCTCATTTGGTGGATCACTTTCAAGCGTGGATGTTTGGATATCTCCCACCGCGTCGCCAACAGCTGGTCTCCTCCTGGTTCCCAGTCTGGTTCATCAAATCAGACCCCTTCCTCCACACGTGCTCAATAGTGGCTACGTCCCCTACACACGTTCCCTCCCCCTTCCCATAAGTGGCGATCCCGCTGGCAACAAGAGATAGCATCGCTTCTCTGGGGTGCCTCCCCTGGTAATAAGTTTTGTCTCGTCTGAGTCATATTTGGAAGTGTCCGTCCCATGGTCAGCCTTCCCTACAATAAATTTAAAATTAAGGTATTGGTGCTGCTATCTGGTGACTTTAATCAGAACTTGTAGGATTACAGGTATATGCAGATGAGGTAGAAGCCTGTATAATTTCTTAATATGAGGTAATAAAAAATTATATTTTGAGATTCAATATACATGTCCATTTATAAATTAACAAGAGGGTAGGAGTTTTATTACTTTCTTATTACAATGGTGATATTAAACTGTCTGAGATGTATAGAGGAATTAATATTATAGATAATCTTTGGAATATCTTAGGGGTCTACAAAGTTTAATTGATAAAATACCCCATCATTTGTTAGAATAAATATGATGACAGTTTTTGTTTGAGAGAGAGCTATCCTAATTTTAATACTAAAAATGATTCATTAATATTATTAAAACCCCTATTGAAGAATTTTTCAAATAATTATATGAAATTTGAGCTAGCTGACTCTGCTTTGGAAGTTGAGGGTGCTATATATTATCCTGTAGTTCTCTTGCAATCCCCTACAAAAAAATTACCAACCTGTAATCTTACCCTGAGGTTTTTACTTCAGTATTACTATTGCACAACCTAAAGTTTTAAAAATCGTACAATAGAAACAGAATGCAGATATTGGATTTATTTAGATATATTATGAAGTCACACTTTACAGGCATTGGCTACAGAAAGTCCATTTATAATCACTATGTTCTACTATTCATATCAGACCACCACTGTAAGTCCTGGAAGTAAACCCTGCAGCTCAACTATCAGATGAATCAATTCAGAACTAAGAAGGGGAAAAGAAGGTTTCCCCCTCATCAACCAGGGTGATATAGCCCATGTGGTAGAGAGGTGGGTACCAGACTACCAAATGAAATTACTTCCTTCTCCTCATCTCTCTACCACCAAGGAGTTGGTGGAAGGGGGTGCGTCAAGAAGTGGTAGTTGCCATAAGCCATCTCAGACAGAAAGTTTACAGCTCCTCACCAAGCCAAAAGGCACCCTTCTCTAATTTTGGCCCTATTCTTATAGTATGTTGGAAGAGTGGTTAGCCGAGTGGGTAAAACTGCTTCCGCCCCTAGTGCAGGTTTTGAGTTTGAAACCTGTACTGGCTAGAAAACATTCTCAGTGTGGTATATTTGTCCCAAGGTCAACCCACCTCGAATAATTATAGTATGTTGGTAGTTAATGAAAATGAATTTTTCAAGTCAGTCTCATATTTTTGATTTTTTACCCGCCTTCATTTGTCACCAATGAAGGTGAACCTGATCAATAACATCGTGCATGCTAAGTTCATTTGACATAATTGGACTACCCATACCTGCCATGATCTTAGGTGCAACCCACCAACCATCATACTAATTATTGCCAGCTTCTAGGTGGATCGCGCTTCTATGAATTAAAAAAATACCAAATTGATCAGTCAGGTCAGATATAAACTGTCTTTAAAAAACGTCTTAGTTTGTCAATCCACGTAAAATCGATGAATTTTAGTGCTATGGCATTAATGCACCCCTCCCTCTATTTCTCAGCCATCTAGCTTTTAAAGCAGTCCCACAGATTCTGCTGTTGCTCCATTTTCTTTTCTTGCTTTCCCTTAATTTTGTTAAACATAAATTCTTTACTTTATAAATTTGTCAAATTAGGAAGTTTTCAGTGCCAGTTTTCAGCTATTTGCTCCAATTTTGGAATTACTTGACAAGTAAAGGTAGGATTCATATTCACGTTGTTCCAAATTTGTGGATGTCTGTAATAGCGGTATTCTGGATGTGGCTCTGGGTGGCAACTCATCCTGAGTGACAGCAAAGTCATAAATATATTGAAAAGCTCAATGACACAATGGAGAAACCTTAATTCTTGTCCTTCTTCACCCTAGTTTATAAGTAGAGTAATGCGTTGATATTATTATATGAGCATAATGAGCACTTGGTTAATGTGGTAGTTTTTGGAAGGATACCCATGCTTGGGATCAAAGCTTCTATTCCGCAATTAAGTATTATCTTTTGAATCAAATAACTTTAGTTTATACCCCCATTTCAAGCGTAGAGGATTTCATCTCTTGTTTTTCCCAAAACATATCCAGCTTAGACAGGTCACAAGTTTAGGTGTGTTGTTTGTTCCTGCTTCCACTTCTCTCCCCTCTATACCCACAGTTATGTGCTCTAGTGAAGTAATTCCTTCTTTTGAGTCTGGCGCCGCTTGGTAATAGATCTATATGATTCTGTTGGTGCCTCTTTTCTGAAGTACAACAATAAGAAGTTGAGGCTTCACATATAGATGGAGCAATGGTTTTGTTGAGATTCTGATATGACTGGACAATAAGCCCAAAATAGACATGGTGGATTGTCTAGAATCTGCCAACAATAATCATAGAGTCCAAATATTCAAGCGCCTAGGGATGAGGCGACATTGGGTTAAAAAGATGGCTATTGGGTTGCTCCCAAATAAGGTGATTAGGAGATATCAATGCATGAAAATAATTCTTAAATCTCAACAAAATAGGCGATCATGAATTTAATGAATGAAAACTCTTCACGAACCAATGAGAATATGGAGGAATAAATAGTCAAAGCAAAAGGTTCATATTGACCAAAGTTGCTAACATATAAGCGAGATGAGAAGATTGTTTAAGGAGGATTGTGAATAGGATTAAAAGAGCAGAGCAGAAGGAATCTGCTGTTTTATATAAAATAAAAAAAGTAGTGTGGCTTAAGCGATTGCTTCATATTTTATTATAATCTTTACGTTTGTTTTGTGGGCTGACAATTTTTATACTGTCCGTCCGTTGCTCAATGGGCTTGAACCCATGCAGAAACCTTAAGGTGTATCTCAAAAATTTCACCAAATTATAACATTGGTGCTCATTACAGGGGGCCCATTGATAAACCACAAAAATGATAAAGTTTCTTTTAGTCGTCAGCTATATTGCGTCAGGCCTGCACTAGCAGGGCATTCTCCAAACACTGTGCCAACCAAATATATGGAAATTAAACTCGCCTAGGCCGATAGACTCAAAAGGCAATATGAGCTTCTTCAAGAGGTTTGTATTGATAAGCTGCTTTATTTAATCAAAATGTGAATATTCATGGGTTCCTCGAGTGATTTTCATTTGCAACAGAAGGAGCATCAGATCAGCATAAAGATAAACTGTTAATGTCCATCTTGTATGTTGGAAGTGCCGACCAAGTCACCTGGTATCTTACAAAAAGTTTTATTAAATACCGTGAAGTGAAGGCTATTGTGCTGTGGTTGTTTGGAGGAACTGCAAAGATGTTGCGGCAGAAGGATGAGTTATTGACCATTGGGTTCCAGCATAATGAGACCCACACCGCATTTGCTGATTAATTATGGCGGAAGCCCATGGCTAATCAGGGAAGGGACCTTATCCTATCTGATATGTACATTGCAATGATCTCCGCAGTAAAGCCATATTGCAAGATTTACAACGTCATGACCCTAATGTTAGACAACGACGTATCCCTGCTCAAAATTGTTTAGTTTTTGTGCATTTATCCGCTACCTTCCCTCCACAAAATATGGAGTGATAACATACTCCGCCATCACCAGATCTTCTTATTTGGGGGGAAATCTCACATCTGGTTCAGATTTCAATGAGTTACCCCCTGCAGTATAACTTCTTCCCTGAACCTGCTTATCATCAACAGCCCAATTAGCAACCTGGGTCCAATTGTGCTGACCATCCACATTCATCCTATTTACCTGGACCTTCTTATGCCTATCACCTACAGTCCAACTTTTGGCGTGGGCCATCTTACAATAATCATTGGCGTATTCCCTATGAGGTAAATTCTTTACAATGTGGTCGCTTTGGGAATCTGGCACAAGGTAGCTGTAATTGGCGGATCCATTTCTTACAGCGGACTGGTACTACCATGGAAAAGTCAGAGCGGAGTATATATTGGACTCTCTACCTCCACTATTTCCACCCCAAACGTCCCACCTGAACCTATTAATGAATGTTTGGTGGAAGTCCTCTATAGAATGACACATTCCTATATCAGCAACCAGTTGGAGGGGAACATATATTAACCTGAGTGCAGCCCAAGGACGCAGCAGAGAATGATCTCTGGAGCAACCAAAGTAATGCGCTTGTCAAATGTTTGACTAAGTTTCTATGGATAATCTGGACCCATTCTCCAATGCACCTTCCCTGTACAAAGTAAACGTCGCCCTTCCGGTAGACGCTATCATCCAAGAATGCCCAAAGTTGGCAAGATAATGAGCTTCCTTGGAAAGAGAGATCCATTATATGTTCACATATTAGACAGTCAAAATTCTTTTTATTTTTAATGTGCATACTGTGACATTGTTGTAGCCAAAACCCAAGTTTGTGCTTTAATATATTTGGGCACCCCAGTCAACATAGTTTCCACTTAGTGGTTTCAAAGATGACAATGTAATCTGCTGTAGTTCATCAAATGGTGTATGGTCCCACTAGAGCTAAGAGCAAATCTCAGAAGGAGCATATAGTGCTTTGTCCTTTCATTTTGGGTCAATTGTCATTGTAGCTCCAGCGATAGTACTACCAAACAGCTGTTATGACCTGGTAATTGAGACTGCATTTATGTGATACTAAGGCGCTGTTGTTAACATGATGGAAGATACGTTCAAAATTATGGGGCAGCAGATCCCTATTTTATTTTACCTCAAGCTGAGTATAAAAGGATCTGGTGCATATGGTACAAGTCAACCTTGCCTATAGTGACATTGTAATTCCAGTGTGCTACAATCGACTAAAGAGGAAGACCCAGGCTCTCCCCCATCAGATATATGGATATTAATGATTTCTATCAATCGGCCAGCTCTATATCCATTCCCTCAGGTCATCAAGTAATAGTAAGCCCTGAGTTGAAGGTAGAAATACCGGCTGGGCTCTATGGAATGTTATTGGTCCTTACCAGTAATTATGTCTTGAGCCCTACTTGGCTCGTGGTACTATACTACCAGGTCATGGGGAGATCAAGGTTCTACTTGAAAATCTACAAAAGGAACCCTTAAAAATTTGGCGGCACAAAATAGTGGAGTGTTTACATTTGGCCCCTGTTGAGAAGGTCCTTCAGGTCCATGAGTTCAGGTTTCTGTATGAATATGGTTTACCAGTTAATTTGCATTCTAGCGTAATGATGGTGGTTCTGCACAAAAACTCAGTCATATAAATGGGAGTTTAGAAGAATCATGTGATATCTTTATTTGACATATAAGGAGATTTTTGCTTTTAATGACCACGATTTAGGGTGCTCTCAGGGGGTGGTCCATCTATTGGACACTGGGGATCATCCCCATCAGGTCGTGGCTGATCCAACGATTGAGGGAAGATGAGGAAATAGTAGCTGAAGGAATTGAAAAGCTGCTGAGCAAGTGATACTTGAAACATCAAAGAAACCATTTTTATTGCTAATCTTATTGTAAAGAAGAAAGAATGCACCAATAAAATAGTAATAGACTACCATTAGATTAACAACATCACCAAAAAGGATTTATACCCATTGCCGAAGATTAATAATGATCTGGTATATGTTGGCGGAGACTGTTATTTCTTGGCAATGGACTTGATATTGGGCTACTGGTAAATTGAGTTGCCTGTGGAAGAACAGGAGAAGCGCTGTAATCACATCTAAGGGATTTTTAACTGGTTTATATGCCTCCAGTGTTATGTAACGCCCTAGCTACATTCCAGCAGGCCATGAATACCAATTGCGGTGACCTGAAGTTGTCATGCGTCCTCGTGTACCTTGGCAACATCAATGTAATCTCCTTCACGTTTTCTGAGCACCTTACCCATTTGAAGGAAGTATTCCGCAGCTGGCTGAGGCCAACATCAAGATCAAGCCCCGAAAATGCCACTTTTTAAAGGAACAGCTGGAGGACCTTAGTTTGCAGTATATGCAGCAGGGCTGAAACCTCAACCTTCCAAGGTAAAGGCTATCCAAAAGAAAACTACGCTCACCAGTAGGCGTGACATCCAGGTATTTTTGGGGATGGTCAGTTACAATCACCGCTTTATACCCAACTTTAGATGTATTTGAGGTCCAATGTTTGAGTTACTAAGTAAGAACGTCATGTTTGAATGGATGTAACGCTGCAACACTCCTTTGATCACTTTAAAAGCGTTGATCAATGACTGGTGCTACGATTTCAAACTTTGAAAAGGAATTTAATGTACAGACGAATGAGTCCCTTTCTGCTGTTGGGGCAGTTCTGTCCTAGAAAGACGATGAAGTTGAGGAGTACCCAGTTGCATATTGCAGTCATAGCTTGAACTGCCGTGAATGCAATTGCACCATGACCAAGTGGTTGTGCTTAGCAGTGATCCATGATTATAAAGCAATTTAGGGTATATTTGCATGGAATCAAGTTTAAAGTCATTATGAATCATGACTCATTACGCTGGTTGCAGAACCTCATTGAGCCTGAGGGCCGTCTAAACCTATGGGCCTAAAACTGCAGGCTTATGATCTTGAGATTCTTCACCGACATGGAGTCAAACTCTAAAATGAAGACTGCTTATTGAGATTACTTACAATTTCAGATACTATAGATCTCAGTGATGTAATATATAATTAAATGCTCTGCAGCTAATACAATAACGAACCGCCTCTTGTGATAAAGGTGCTAAATATTATGCAAGCCAATAACTTTCAGAGTAATGGGCATTTTAACAAGCTGATTGGAAAGTCTATGGTTAACTTTCTGCGACCCTCAGACCGGCCCAGTATTATTATGAGCACACATAAGGCAGTCAGACATGGTAGCATGCGCAAGACAATGCAATTGTTGCAGCCTTGTTATTACTAAGAAAGCATAAACTTGATGTGCTTAAACCTATCTCCTGCTGCCACCAGTGCCAAGTGGAAAATTTATTTCTCCAGAAGACCTCATACTGATTAGTGAAACTGCACTTTTCTTGTCATACGGTTTCCATTGATGTCGTTGGCCCTCTGCCAATGGGAGCTAACTGGTCCATGTACTTCTGGTGGCAATTGACCACTTGACAAGGTGTTTTGAAGCAAGAAAGATACAAGATCTAGGGCGGTCACAGTGTCAAAGTTCATAATGGAGTTTATTATCCAGCAACTTGGCTGCCCTCAGTTACCCCTTATTAATAATAAAGCTAACTTTAATTTTTTAAAAGCTCTGGGGGCTCCTAGTGCAGGCAATAATTGCAGGATGAAGGCAAAGGTACTGCCCCCACCACACTAGGGCTGCGTGAATCTAAGCACCACTTAAAAATGTGAGATAACCGCAATTGAAAGTAACTCGCACTACCCCCTTAAGTGACATATGCTCACCCTGTTTAAGTACTGGGAAGCTCGTCTGCACCAGCCAGGACAAGCAATAAGCCTCTCATCCCCCATGCGGGGACAAGACCTGATGGCCCCAGGTTTAAGGCCCCTGAGGGGGAGTTGGCGAAGCCCTCCACTTTGTCAACTGTTTTTTAGCAAAGTTAAGCTGTCCAGCCCCTTTTTGTCCATGAAGCCTTGGAGTCCTTTCAGAACTGCTATCATGCATGATACGTTTCACCACCAGCCAGCCATGCTGACAAAAAGGCGGCTAGACGAGCTCCAGGCCAACTTGGCAAGCTGTGGCATTTATTTCAGGCAGGTTCACCAAAGCGCAGTCAACCAGGATTGCCCCTCCCTTGTCCTGGAATCCGCACCCACACAACTCAAAAGTGGGAGGTCGTTTGACAGGCACCTTGACTGACTCATACCCCCTTCCTGCCCATATTCTCCCCTCAGGGAGTGATAGACACCCACAGAAACAGGTTGTAACAGTCATCACTACCATACTGCACTTCTTTCAGGCCATTACAGGATTTGACCAACGTGCCTCTTTGGGTTCTGGTGTTAGATACTCACCCATGTTTCTACAGGCTTTTCTGGGTTGCGCCACATGGAGGCCCCAGCTTACCCTAGCTAGATCACTATAATATAACCAACTTCCCTTTCCACATCCTCTAAAACTGAATGAGTTTATGGACATCTGCTGGGTTCTAATGACCCCGTACCACCCTGGGTCTAATGGGATGGTTTTGCGAGTTTAAGGACGTTAGTGAACATACTCTGTAAACTGATAGCAGATTGAATAGCAGACTGGAGTTCCCTCCTATCCACTGCTGTCTTTACTTATAAACATTAGCTATCATTCTGCCACTGGGAAGAGCCCCTTTCAATTACTGTATGGATGACACCCTGTTCTTCTGGCGCTGCTCTATGTCTGCATAGAAGATACTGGCATAATGGACCCTTAACATCATTTGACGACCTTAGCTAACATGCTAATCAAATTGAATTCGAAGCATACCGTTAATTTTTAGCGTAACAGTTTGATCCTGACGAGCTTTTTACACACAAGATATTAGCCACTGAGCAACTGAATTGGTTAAGATAGGGATCGCCAACTCTAACAAAAACTGATAAATAATATATGGAGCAATCGCCAAAATTATCAATTTATTATATTCTAATACACAAACTTATCTGGTGACCACTAAAAACTTCCACCTCTCAATCTTCCACTCAATGATTATCTCAGTATTCCAATCTGCAGCTTCTGCTTAGTAAACAACCTATTTGTTCCCTTTCTAGGAGTTATATACTTGAGGTTTTGTCGGAAGTCCCTTGATTTGCTGAACTATTGATACTTAAATCAATTCACTTTTTATCCATATAACTTTTTGGTTCAATCTCAAAAACTCGTCTCAACTCTAATTTCCAATCCACCAAATTAAAAGCATATCATCTAAACATATCAATTTCTTGACATTAACCACCTTTGACTGGAAAATATTCTCCTATTGCTTATATGCTCAAAGGAACTTCGCATGAACTAAGTTGATAACCTAGCATCCGTAGGTTCCTTAATGGTGTAGACATCCATACCAGTATTCTTGATTGTCTCAAATGGCCCAGTCCATAAATTAGAAAGCTTGTTTTTCCGCCCAAATCCGTGTTGTTCATGGAACAAGACATAATATTCTACAAGCAAATAGTGGAATTCTGCTACTTCTCTTCTGGTCAGCCACCTAATCATGAATCTGTTTAGCCAAACTGGTAGAGGTAGGCTTCTGTTTTAACGATCAGAGTTTCTGTTAGATTCATCAAAAAACACTGTGGTTCCACACCGCCAGTGTCATCTACACATGAGTAAAGCAGGGCAGGTCTAACCAGATGTCTACTTTAGAGCAGTTGAAAGGAACTCAAGCCGTGGACGAGTTGTAGCTGATATTATATGCAAACACAGCTGTGGGTAGGAGGGTAATCTATTTCAAGGGTCAATCTTTCACCAGCTTATGAAGTACGTTCACTAACGTTTCATTGACCCGTTCCACTGTTCCATTCATTTCCAGATTGTAGGATGTAGTCAAACCTTAACAGATCTCCAATAAATCGAGAAACTTGGGCAATATATGCAATGTGAAATTGGTTCCGTTGACCATTAAGATGAACTATGGGAAGACATATCGCTGTATAATTTACTCCATAATTTAATGGTGGTATAGACCTCTCCCAAGTAATTAATCTCCTGGCTTCCACCCATCACGTCAAATGATCAATTGCTACGATTATATACTTAATTCAGTTCATGCCAGTTGGTTGAGGTCCCACTACATCAAGGAAAACGGTATTCCAGGAGAACCAAGGCTTAACCAGCTTGTATGTGGTCTTCTTTTGGAAAGGCTTCTCCACTTTACACTGATGACAACAGCTTATCATTTCCAGCACATCATAATTCATGCTCTCCCAATAGTAGCGGTGTCAAAAAGATTACAACATTTTCTGCAATCCTCCATGTCCTACCGCCGTGATGTGCATCCACAATAATTGTAGGTCTAGTAAAAGGTTTAGGGAAACCAGCGTCAAGTCACCAATCTGCTTATATTGTTCCCCATGGTGTAGGAAGTTATCCTGCCTAAGACCTTCTAGCACTTTGATCACTCGCAGTGGCTCATCATGGTATTTGTCCACCACCATCTTCTCATACATAAGTTCAGCCAAATCCACCATAATAGCAACCATTGGTAGTCGTGAAAGACAATCCACATTTTGATGTTTTGCTCCAGGCTGGTGTAAAATCATAAGATTGTATTCTTGGTGCTTCAACGCCCATTGCGCGAGCCACCCTTCAAGTTCACAGAGATTTTGCAGCTAGCTCTAGGAAGCATGATCCGTCTCCACTTGGAACTTCACCCCATGTAAAAGTACTTTAAACTGTTTATATGCACAAATCACTGCTAAACACTCTCTTTCAGCCACAGTATAATTCCGTTCATAAAAGTTTAAGCTTTGCCTACAAAATGCAACTGGGTGCTCTACGCCGTCATCATCCTTTTGAGATAATACTGCCCCTATAGCAGAGAGCCAAGCATCAATTTGTAATATGAATTGTTTTTGAAGGTGGGGTTTTGCAAAAGGGTGCACTCGCCAATGCAGTTCATAGTACATCAAAAGCATTTTGTCATCATTACATCCAGACAAAAGTGGCATTTTTCTTTAACAACTCAAAGAGCGGTGCCCCAGTAAAAACTGAAGTTATGAATAAACTGCCAGTAGTAACTTACCATCACCAAAAACAATTAGCTATCACATTTATTACCTGGGTGGGTCATCTTGCGTATCGCTCACCTTCACAGCTGTATCTTAAGCCCCTTTTTAATTCACTATGAACTGAAGGTACTCTAATTTCTCTTTGAAAAAGTGACACTTCCAAGGCTTAATTTTTGATATTAGTGTCAGAAAGTCAGCAGAACACTTGTTTCAGATGGTCAAGATGCTCTGTAAACGTTCTCAAGAACACATTAACATCATTAAGGTAAACTAAGTTGCAGAAAGCTTCAAATCACACAATGTTGTATCCATAGCACGCTGAAAAGTAGCTGCGGCGTTTCACAAACCTGTGGCATATGTGTAGGCTAAAATAACCCCTTCAAAGTGATTATAGCGCATTTCTCCTGTTCCGCCAATGGCAATTCAATCCGCAAGTACCCTGATATCAAATCCATGGAAGAAAAATAATTAGCCTATAAGTTGAACTAATGCATCATCAATTTTCATAAAAGGGTAGGAATCTTTCTTTGTTACGCTATTGTGCTTGCAATAGTCAATGAACGCCCATTTTGTGCCATCTTTTTTCTTTACAATAATCATTATGATGCACACAGACTCGTTAATGGCTCTAGCATCCCTTGTTCAATCAATCTAACTCATTGGAGACAACCTTTTTCGCTGCCTTTGAGCACTTTATAGCCATGATCGAATTTGTGGGTGATCCCCATATCTATCCAATGCTTTCTCCTTGGCAAACCCCAAATCATGATCAACATATGCAAAAAATATCTCGGTATTTTTCATATAAAGTTATCGCCTTATCTTTCTGTTCCACTGACAATCCAGTTAGCGCTTCCCACAGAACCACTGTCATAATGATGAATGATGGATTTGTCAGTAGGCCAGCTCCTATGATCTGAAATCATGAACATGATGAACTTCATCAATAGGGGATAATTATAGATAAGCCATCTCTTGGTGCCTTTGGATCTCTATAAAAGCCTTCTGTAGGTTTGCTAGCAGTACCTTCACTTCCCCATTTCCTGGTAATAGTAGCCTTAGAGCCATAATGGGCTCAAGTTATAATTGCTGTAAGGCCCCACAATTTCCCCGTATAGCCCTTAAGGGACATCTATTTTGAGCTTACTTCCTATTATGCACTGGTGTTCAGAAGCTAGGTTCAAAGCGATAGATGCTCATAGTGGAATACCTTTATACTCATAGATCTGGTTGGGGAGGGCTAAACTCTCCACTTTATTCGCTGATATTGGACAGGAATCACCCCATCACTATACGCAAAATTTATTGGATTGGAGTGGAACAGATCCATTGGGATTCCGCTAGAGGTAAAGTAAATGGGAATATGTTATCCCAAAATACTAATTATTTCTTCCGCCATAACGACCATGGCTCCAAATCTCCTCATGAATGCAGTACCAATCAGCATATAGTAGTTATTATTTGGCAGAACCGCCGCTGAAGCAGAAGCCTTAACTGAACCAAATCATGAAGGCAAAGTGCCGTAAGCTGTTTAAACACAGTGCTCTGTTTCCCTGTGGTCTTATATACTACCCAATTACCCACATCTGGCTTCAGCGAAAGCCTAGCCACAAGCTTGGTAGAAATTATATTAACTGGGGCACCAGTATCAATAGTAACTCGGATTTTTGTGTTCTGAACAAAAATGTCACAGTAGGTGTACTCTGAATAAGAAAACCAAAAGTGTTTATTATGTGAACGTCCAAAGGCTTTATGTTACGCAAGTAAGGAGATATGCCCTTACTGGCATGAGAATTCTCCTTAGCAATTTTTCAACTGGAATAGCTACGTTAACCCCACTAAGGAGGTGACGTCCGTTAAGAGTCCCACAATACTTATGCAATTTTTTTCAGGATCTTCCATGCGTACAGCAACTGCGCATCACAGTGGAATTCAGAGCTTGAGGGTAATAATTACTCTCTTGAATGGAGGCTGAGGTATCCAACAAAAGATGTTGGTATAACAAGTCATCAGGCTGAGTTCAAATTCTAATGCAAAGAGACTCTTGAGAATCGTTAGGGACAATTAAATTTGAATTGGTGAAGAGATAGAGCATCCATTTTCTACTCGCTCAAAATTTCCCATGCTTGATCATTGTCAAGAGAGTATTTATAACTCTTCAAATTCCAGCATGGTGGTGCTTGGAACACAGGACCAACGCAAGGGAACTAGTAACCATCGTTAAAATAAAGTTAGCCCAGCAGAGGGTGCTTGTGATGAGGTAATAAAATGCAGGGTGTTTAGCACAGTGAATATAATATCAAATTGAGCTATCCACAAAACTAGGACGTGCTCCAGAGGGATGTTAATACCAAGTTCGTACAGGAGTGAAGTGCGCTGGTGAAAAGGCTTGGAGTGAGCCTGGTAGGTACAGCAGTGTACCAGAGGCGGTGATAACTTTAAATAAAACAAATTGGCTAACACGTCACAAGACCTCCTTGAAGAGGTCCGCGCACAAGTGCGCCCAAGTCAACATATGTGAAAAAGGTTAAATGACTAAGGGGTTTTATTTTGGAAAGATGAGCAATGATAAAGGTTGGACTCGAGCAATAATACTTAAGCCAGCTCAGGGAAATTTTGGATTGGGAGAAGTGGTCCCAATCCTTGGTGCACTAATAGGCGCACACTTCTTTCCAAAAAGGTCACATACCCTGAAATAAATTTTACTCTATTAAGTGACTGAGGTTGAATCTGACCTGAGCTCACAATTTTCTAAATAAATTGGGTTCTAAACTCCCATTCCCTTGTTAAACCAGATTGTCCCATTTTCATTAGACTTAAAACTCGTCCATTTTAACCCGTGAGCCAAAACAGGGGCTGGGCATTAGGCACATCAATGGTATCAATCTGGGCGTACCTCGCCTGTACCCAGGGTTGATCCAAGGTATGCTTGAGATCTGGAAAAGCATGAAGATTCACCTTCTTGGCCTCTAGTGGCCATACTTGTCCCTGCTGTTGGTCCCCTCTAAAAGGTCATTTAAACATGAAATTACCCTCTCCTTTTTTGGGCTCCACCACCTCTAGGGACATTCACCAAGAAATGTTTTTGTGAGTAGGGGCCAACTTCATACCAGCAATGACCTGTTAAACTTCTAACCTAAAGCCTTAGGGTTACTCTCGTGAAATGCAATAATTATATCTTGGACATTGGCACAATTGCGTGCTGGGACCCAAACTGTTCTCCACAGCGTCAAATCCCTTCCAGGATACAAGATACTCGAGTCTTCTTCTTACTCAACAAAATGCTACAATCTCCTCACTTCCCTTTTTGGTACCCATCTTGAGATAATCTTTGAGATTCTCTGGAGTGGGGGACTTAAACAACGTGATTTTGCTTTCATGGAATACTGAGAAGATTTGAAACATGGGGTAAGATCCAACTTGTATGAGTCGTAACCCACCTTTTTGACAATATGGTATGCCCAATCCTCTTTGGTCCCAGTTTTTTACATGGTTACTTGATATGGATGCTTTAATCATCCAGTATCACGAAATCACCTTCCTTGTACACAGGTCCAACCCGTCTCTTACCATCAGCATGCTCCTTGTAAGCCTGCATGTCCACATCTAAATTTGTGCTCACATCTTGGCTATTTTCTTGACTTTTTTGCAAAGTCCACTACCTCTTCCACCTTGGATCCACAACTGGGCTCTATGTTGAAGGCGGGATTGAAGCCATAGTTGGCGAAGAAGGGGGTACAGCTGATTGATTCATGCTGTGTGTTGTTATAACTGAATTGGGCCATGGGAAGATGGGAAACCAAATCTAAGTGATCTGCGGCGGTGTAACATTGCAAGAACTGTTCTAGGCACTGGTTCACTCGTTCTGTCTACCCATCTGATTGAGGATGATAGGAAGTTGAACGGCAGAGCTATTTGCAGAGTCTTACATAACTCTTCCCAGAAGACAAAGGTAAACTGGGGTCCCCTTATTGCTAATTGTTTCTTTAGGGACCCCATAAAGAGCGAAAACATTGGTAACAAACAGCCTAACAATCTCCGCCGCGATGACTGTGGTTCTGAAAAGGATAAAGTGGGTGAACTCTGTAAAACGGTCCACCAACACCATGATAGCATCATAGAAATCAGATACAGGCAATTCAACAATAAAATTAACCAATAGGGAAGTCCAAGGCCCATCAGCCTTTTGAACTGGTACCTTCAACCCTGCTAAAGTCTGGCAATTTTGGTTTCA
This sequence comes from Massospora cicadina, assembly GCA_022478985.1. NCBI lineage: Eukaryota > Fungi > Entomophthoromycota > Entomophthoromycetes > Entomophthorales > Entomophthoraceae > Massospora > Massospora cicadina. The sequence continues at coordinate 112,371 of JAKSZP010011942.1, forward strand.
TTTGGTTGCAGAGGAGTGCTCCTTAAAATTTCTGCCTACCTGAGCGTCTTTACCTTCCAATTGTAAGTTCAGCGGATTAGCTCCAGGGTCTTCGCCTTCCCAGGATGACCAATGATTATTCCATCATGATGGTCCCAGAGGATTTCAAAGCAAAGTGGTCCAGAAGGAACTCATAGGCGCCCTTGAAACCACACCATCTCATCCTTTACGTGATAACCTCTGGTAATATCCTCCTGATTCAATGCGCTCTTTGAAAGGATCTTTGTATATTCTTCTGAAAAAGGCTGGTAAAGAGGAATCTTTCTGAACATACCATATTCCTCCGCATTTCCTAGAGGAGCGAGTGCTGGCCTATTGGCCAAGGGAGAGGAAGTTTGAGATGTAATCTTACCTGGTTGGATCATTAAATGGGTATTATGCATCTCCAGCTCCTTAGGATTGAGAGCCAGTGCAGAGTTACAGCTTAAAGCATCCACCAAACCACTCTTCTTGCCCTTTGTAAACTCATAAGAAAAAGCAAATCGTTCAAGGGTCTCATGCCAGAGGGCTTGCTTTGGGGTTAATACATGAGGTGTGTGGTAGTAAAGTAAGGCATGGTGATCTGTACTTACGTGGAAGGGTTGAATTGAGCCATGCAAGTGATGAAGCCAATAAGTCAGCGCCTCTACCACTGCTAATAACTCATTATCATATATGGCTTAGTCTAACTCAGGTACAGACATCTTCCTAGAAAAATATTACAATGGATGCTCTATTCCATCCTCGCTTACTTGTAATAGGGCTGCCGCTATGGCGAAGTTAGAGGCATCTGAAGCAACAATAAACTCATTGGGGTCAAAGTGGCGAAAAATGGAAGTGAACAGCAAAGTACACTTTACTGCTTGAAAGGCATCCTCCTAAACAGGGGACCAATGTAGTACCTTTGCCCCACCTGCCTTATACAAAGGCGCTGCAACCTCGGAAAGGTTTGGTGTGAACTTTGTTAATGATTTTACACGTCCTCAAAAAGCTTCTCATTTCCTTAACTAAAGATGGAGTGGGCAAGCACAAATTGCCTTCTCCTTATCTGGAGTTATCATGTGCCTTGGTCAAACACAACGTTGCCCAAAAAGGTGACCTGGTACTAAAAGATCACACTAACTATCTTCAACGTAAGGTTGGCAGCCCTCAAACGCTCCACCACCCGCCAAAGTTGTGCTGCATGGGACTCATTGTCAGGGGAAATTACCAAAATATCATCCATATAAGCTACCGCACATATCCACATCAGTTACCCCAAATATGCATCTTTACAACATTGAAAAATAACATAGGCATTTTAGGCCCAAAGGGCATAACCTGAAATAGGAAGATTCCTTTTCTGGTACAAAATGCGGTCAACCACTCCTGGCCCTTCTTGATACGGATCTGATTGAACGCATTTACACTCACAGCTTGGAGAAGACTCGCGCCTTCTCCACATAGAGTGCAATCTGTGAGTCCAGGGGGATGGGATGTAAGTCTGGTACAGTGATGTTGTTGAGATTTTTATAATATACGCAGGGGATAAGGTACTATCAGCCTTCTCAACAAAGATAAGTGAGGAACATACAGGGGAGGTTCAGTGAAAAATAGCACTTCTGGATAACTGCTCCTCAAATCACACATCTAAGGCCGCTTCCTCCTGTACCGTCAATGGATAAATTGGGGAAGATATATGCACCAAATCAACGGTGAGCCTGAACTTACAATCAACCTCTGAATGATATGGTAGTGCATTAGCTGAAGCTGCATCAAACGAAGATTCCAAACCCTCCAAACATGAAGGTAGGTGAACCTCCACTGAGGACCGCAGCAACAGGGCAAAGCTAAGCGTGAATAATGGGGCAGTGGGGCAAATTTTTTATGAAAATTGGCTTCAGCCATAGTAACAACCAACTTGTGACCATTCTTCAAAGTTTGGGATAGGGTATTTTTTTCAAGATACTCCTGACGTCAAGCTTTGGCCACCACTATACACCCAAAATGATGGGGTACAAGAGGTTTTTGATAGCTTGGAAGTGGTCAGACGAATGATATGCGCCAAACTGATAGTCCACTAACCCCACGATATTAATCGTGGGAATACCTTGGGAAGTTTTTCCTCTAACCATAACACCTGGCAAATAACTCAGCTCCAGGTACTCGGATAGGTCTTGTTATATAAAATTATCAGAGGCTCCAGTATCTACCAAATTATTAGTGCTGATTTTCCCTTCAGGGAATGAAAAAAGTAGCAGTCAGTAGAAAATAACCTGAATGATCTTTGTTTTTAGCAGAAAACGCCTTCACTTCACCACCAAACGCTTCTTTATGGCTTTATCACTTCACACAAGTACGTAGCTGCATCAAAGAATGGAGAGGGATATTTGGCTACTCTTAATACTGAGGGCACATATCCCATCATATCTTCAGCAACTGCATAAACGTTTTTATACTTTATTTTGACTCCTTTTCCATCTCCGGGGTCTTGCAGATCTTTGTGGTAGTTTAGTGTGGTTTTTTGGGTTAATTCTATATCAGGAATGGATTCAACATCTGAGCCATACGGGAAGAGCCATGGCTCAGTAGTATATATGGAAACGGCGTTTAAAAATGCGTTTTGGGCAGCAAACAACCATATCTACATTTTGACTATGGGTTTATATGACGTTATCCAAAGCCAACACCATCAGGCTCTTCATTGATGATCTCACCTGCACCTTCCAAACGTGATGACGAAGGAAAAACGATATTTTTTGTTCTTTTCATTAAATTTGGCGGAAAATTGGGGAATAATGACTCTCAGATCATGGAGCAACTTTATCCACTATGTATGGGCAAGAAGGTTAGTACCTTCAGGTCTGAGGTAGTGAGAATAATGCTAGACTTCTCCAACCCTCTGCAGCATGACAACACAGTGGTGAGCCTCACCGCAGCTGTGGCCACCAGCTGGCACACACCGTTTGCACTTTGCAAAAGTCCCACATGGAAAAGGTTCGTACATGTAAAGATAAAGGGTTGGTCATCTAATGTCAAGAGAGTATCTATAGCTCTCCAAATTCCAGCATGGAGGTTCTTGGAGCACAGGATCAACGCAAGGGAACTATTAACCATCTTTATAATAAAGTTAGCCCAGCTAAAGGTGCTTGGGATGAAGTGACTTAAGGCGAGGGTGTTTAGCACAGTGAATATAATAGTAAATCGAGCTATCCACAAAACTAGGACGTGCTCCAGAGGGCTGTTTTTTTTAACTGAGGCAATCTGACCAGGGGACAGGCATTATCAAAAGAAAGAAACGACATGAAACCTGAACATGGTTAACTCTGTCAAAGAAAGTTTTTCCACCTTTGGATTGGGACTCAAATTTTTCTGGTAACGTCATGGGTAAGGTTTTCGTGTTATTAGACCTACTAACCGCCAATAGCTTCCTTTGGCTGGCACCCGAGCTCCAGAGGGCTGTTAATAACCAAGTTTTAACAGGAGTGAAGTGCGCTGGTGACTGAGTCTGGAGGGAACCTTGTAGGTCCAGTGGTGTGCCGGAGGCGTTGATAACTTTAAGTAGAACAAATTGGCTAAAACGTCACAAGACCTCCTTGAAGAGGTCCGCGCACAAGTGCGCCCAAGTCAACATATGTGAAAAAGGTAAAATGACTAAGGGGTTTTATTTTAGGAAAGATGACCAATGATAAAGGTTGGACTCAAGCAATGATACTTAAGCCAGCTTAGGGAAATTTTGGACTGGTAGAAGTGGTCCCAATCCTTGGTGCACTAATAGGCGCACACTTCTTTCCAAAAAGGTCACATACCTTGAAATAAATTTTACTCTATTAAGTGACTGAGGTTGAATATGACTTAAGCTCGCACTTTTGTATATGAGACAGGTTTGAACCCCAGCTCATGATGAACCAAATTGTCCCATTTTTGTTAGACTCAAAACCATCAGTTTTAATGTTAGAGCCAAAACAGGGGGCTGGTCACTAGGCACATCACTGGTATCGACCTGGGAGTACCTCGCCTGAGTCCAGCGTTAATCTAAGGTATGCTTGATATCAGGAAGAGCCTGAAGTTTACACTTCTGAACCTCTTGCCTCCCGGACTTATCCCTGCTGTTGGTCCCCTCTATAAGGTCAAGAAAATATGACAATCCTCCCATTTGGCACCACATACACCTGCTGGTTGCCTGAGCAATTAACCACATAAATCCCTTTTTGTATACCCGAGAATCAAGCATTCATAAAAGGCTAACATCTATAGTTTGTAGTAATAGGCTGGGTCAAAGTTTAACTGAAGTATTGAAAGGTTGGGGATGAGGCAGCTGAGCATATATAGGGCGAAAAGGATCCTCTGATATATACGGTGTAAAAATGTTGCCCAACGGCTTATAACTTTGTCATTTCTGTCCATATTCTGAGGAGTATGCTGCGGCAAAAGCAGGGATCTTCCGCTCCACATTGGGAGCACTGAACATGGCGGAGAGACGACATATTATGTTTCACAATTTGAATAAGGCCCACATCTTCATCCAGAATGTGAGAAATAGCATTATGCAATTCACGGTATGGTTTAACTGCCACCACCATTGCTATTCCTACATCCTCAGCGGATAAAAGGTTGGCTCCTATTAACACATGCACTTCCGCCATGAATTACTTAGCAATTTCTAACAGGGACTCATTTCGTTGAAACTGTAGGGTCAGGAAGTTAGTCTTCCATTGAGCCATCTTAGCCGCGCCCTCAAACTTCCAGAAAACAGTCACTTTTACCTCTTGATAAGTTATTGACTAGTTTGGAGGTAAGATGTGATTTGATAGGCGCTCTCCACGTCCAAAGCGGACAGGAACAGGTTTGCTTTATGCCAAACCAAAGCCCCTTTCATGGAAAATTCAAATCGTTTTAAAATAACCATGTATATTTTTATTATGACTGAAGGGTAATAACTTCTTGATCTGAACAAATTCTCCTGGCTCCAGGCTTCAGCCACAAGGAACAGCAAAAGTTAGTTCTGAACAACTGGGGAAAACATCCTCTTGTGAACTATTATAGGGATGAGAGGATAAAGGCGAATCCAAAAGATTGGACTTGGAAGAAGTTGGGTTGTGAGGAGGGTCTGCTGCGACCCCCAAGGGATACTCACAGGACAATCCATAGTATTCCTCTCCCAACTCGTTGCTGACTGCACCTTTTCCCCAGTTACAGATTTTTCCACAAACTTTTTGTTGATTATCCATTCCGCTTTAACTGAGTAACAGCGACACCAGCCATTTTGCAGCTCCTGATGAAGAATCTCATAATGGTTTTGCAACTCAGGATGTAATTCTCATTCAGAGTCCAGCTTATGATCCATTTCCTGAAGCCATGAGAGAACGTCGTCTACTGTGCTTTGCATTCTTACATGCTGCCAGCCAGTGTCACGCGATTGTTGGTTGGCGTCATCTACTAGGTAATGAGGGCAGCTCGCACTCACACCAGCTCCTCGTTGGCCCTTGAAAGGGTATCCAACCACACTCGCATATCTGCATACTCTACCATCTCAATGAACGGAAGAGTAATGGCTCAACTGCGCTCAGCCTGACTAACAATTTCCAATTGTGTAACCTGACCTACCAAACGGTCTTATTCAGGGAATGTCAACAAGGAGATGAGCATGTTTTCAGCCATCCTCTGATTACTCCACTCAATGTGAAGTTGACTGAATTCAGCTGCCATGGAGTCAATGTGATCCGTAATTCACCACTCCGTCAGGATACCATTTCCCTAAACTGATCTTACATGGCTTCATGTGCTTCCATCCATTTCTCCAAGTCCATATTAAAACGCTTGTTGTTGCTTCCCAATGTGGTTACGTCCCAAATCCATTCCACTGTTAACTGCACCAATCCAATGGTTCCCCTATCATTCGAGGTAACTTCTGATTCAACTGTGGAACCAAAACTTCCAACTGATGGCGGACATCCCTAACACGGTGGTCCACCTGTACCAGCACCTCCTGCATCTCTGAAAAAGAGTGATCAAGACAGTCAAGTAGAATGTGAGTATAATTCTGCTGTTCTTGAATGAACTTTATGACGTCCCCAAACTCAATATTGTGGTAGGCCACCACATGCAATAGCTGGCAGAACGATGACTGTATGTAAGCAACTAAATACTTTTCAGTTCTGAGAGTACTAAGCTGACAATACAACCCCATTGTAGTCGCATCAAGATAGGACATGTACAATGCATAGCGGGTTTCTTGGTCCCGTTGCATGTAGAATAAACTCAAAGCATGCTCCCCCGCCTCATCTTCATAGAGTCAAATCCCCCACAGAAGCCTTTCTATAATGTCCCGCAGCTGATAGGGGTTACCTTTGTAGAGCGACCTTGTTGATCTGCCGCCAACTCAGGACAAGTTTCTAACTGCAAATAAATCATAACATCTTCATCACCTAGCTCTTTCACTGTGAAAAGTGCCAGTTCATCATTGGATGCTTCCCTAGCTTCCTCAGTGTATTGAGCGTAAATCTGATAAAGTTTTAGTGTAGCTAGTGAGTGCTCGCCATTTTGCCCTATTGTCAATAAGCTACAGTTGATCAGTGGCCCCATGAAATGAGCACCACTGTTAATTTTTCAGCATAAAGGTTTGATTAAAAAGGGCTGTTTACACAGGGTTTTAGCCACCGAGCAAAAATTGGTTAAATATGAGGATCACCAACTGTAATAAAAACTGATAAATAATATATGGAGCAATCGCCCAATTGACACCTTATTATATTTTAATAAATGCAAACTTATCTGTTGACCAATAAAAACCTCTTGATCTCAATCTTCAATTCAATGCTTATATCGGTATTCCAATCTGAATACATCATCTGCTTAATAATCTACTTTTCATTCCTTTTTTAGGAGCTTTCATCTATCATGAGGTTTTAGTGGAATTACCTCCATTCACCAAAAATATTAATACTTTGATTAATTTGCTTAAAATTCTTATAACTTTTCAGTTCAATCTTGAGACTCGCCTCAACTTTAATTTTCAATCCTCCAGAATGTATAGCTTAATGATCAGTCATATCAACATCTCAACACGTATGCTTCAGCATAGCCAAGAAGATAAAGAATCAGGATTCCAATCAGGTATAGCGTAGCAGGCCAGTCCAGTAAAAATGGGGACATGGCTCTATTACGTGATCAACATGGGTTTTGGTGGAAACACAAAGTGGCCAGTATTTGTATTGTTCCATTTGAAGTTATTTAGAAAATTGGTGTTGACATCTATATCATTAAGGACTTTGCAAGCAGTCAGATTATCAACTGAGTGCATGCAAAGTTCTACTGGGTTTATAAGCGATAGAAGCCTTATTCTCAAGTAAAGGGGAGGTGATGTTGAGATTCTGATATGACTGGATGATAAGCCCAAAATAGCCATAGGATTAGCTAGAATCTGCCACAAAAATTATAGAACACAAATATTTGAGCGCATTGGGATGAGGCGACGTTGGGTTAGAATGGATGGTTATTGGATAGCTTCCAAATAACTTGATTAAGAGATATTGATGCATGATAAATAGTGGTCATCTCTTTCTGCTAAGCATCACTTTTCGAAAATCAATTCAGCCTGAAATTTAGCTCCACTAAAGAGATTTACAAAAACTATTAGCAAATCTGGCGGGAAACCCCGTAAAAGAACCCGCAGGCTATGCCAAACGAGCCAGCACCACCCCAAAACGAAGCAACCCTCGGTTACCCACCTCAGGGTCAACCAGAATCACCCGCTCTCAAGCAGCAGCCATGAAAGCAGGCACCACCCCCCAACCTGGAGCTACTCCAACTAGCGCCAGTTCACCTGATCGCACTTCTGCAACCTGCACGCCTAACAGATCTGTGTGCGCTGCCTCCCACTAACCCGCTGGGCCCCCTCCAACCAAGGAGGCCATCACTCACACTGTTTTAATGGCGTCTGCTCAGTCGAATGCAACTCAGATCATCCAGGCATTCACCTCCCCATTGTGTCAGCTAATTCAGCCCCATCTATTATTGCTGACGCCGTGTTTCTGGCTCCCTCCATGAGGGGCGATACCCAGCTACCTGGCCCCCAAACCCTCAGATGTAAGGTTGGATTAGCCGCACATTCTAGTTCACTAAGCACCAAATTGGGACAATCTACTCTTCCCAATGAGGATTCAAATGGTTCAAATTTTGGAACTTCACACCAGTTCCAATCTCACCCGTCCCATTTAAACCCCATAATCGGCACTTCTCAAGTCGGCACTTTATCTCAATATGCTGAAAATGACCAATTCACCAATCAGCCAATGAGTTTTGCCCACGAAATCACAGCAAATACTCGGTCTGAATTTACCCAAATAGATTAGGATGGTGATGAAACATCTCCTCCTCCCAACTGGCTGGAGTTAATTCCAATCTGGATGGGCCTCCCCAATTTAGCGAGGCCCAAAAAACCGCCCCTCAATTTAATATAACGCCAGCAACAGCTGTAACATTCCAGCAGCAAGGGAACTCTGCAAACTTGTCCAAACCACCAACTCACACTCAACCCGCAATTGCAGCCCAAAGCAAACACAAACGTACCAAAGGAGCCACTGGGGCGTGGCAAAAACCTCTGGCACCAACGCTACCCAAAGCTGATCCCCGTGAAGTGGCGTTTATTGCTGATGTTAAGAAGAAATGGGCCGAAACTAGAGCGCAAAAAGCTCTACCTCGCTCAACCCTCTCCCACGCAATTCGCCTTTATTATGGGCATAACCCTGTTGAATTCTATACAGAGGATTACTTCTCATACTTTGCAGCGATTGCGGATACATTCCCTATTAACACCACCATCCATGAATCAGTGGAGGGCCACTACATCGATGTGGGATTCACTGAAGCTGCCCTTGCTGACCATGCTGCCACCCTCCAGGTCATTATTCCACGCGGATCTCTTCGCATCTCCCGCACACGCTCTCACCTGGAGAAAATTTCATGGGTTACTTTTTCCAACCTACCAACGACTGTTGATCCTGAGTCTCTTAACTGGCACTCCATCGTGGTTTAATGGAGTTTGGGTCTGTTCTTTCAGTGGACTTTAGCGTCCCCTCTTACTATGCTCCCACTCAAAGAGCTCGCACTGCTAGGGCGTCATTCATCCCCTCCCCCACTGTTTCCCGCAACATTGAGGTTATTCCTCGTGTGGCGGTAGTTGGGGCATGCCCTGAGATCTTTTTTGTTGACCCTGATCAGGCGCGCCCCCGGTGTTCATGGTGTAACGCCCTTGGACACTTGTATAGTGGCTGCACAGCTCGAAAACAAGTCCTCTTAGCCACCACCCAGGGGCCTAAACCAGGCCAAAAACGATCCCACGTGGCTGCAGCAGCAATTCCACAACCCACACAATGGGTTCCCGTTCAAGACCTGTCCCCTGAGGCCTTACGCCTAGCAGTTGAAACAGCTAATCCCACTATTGGTATGGGATACCTTCGCGCTCATGCCCCCTTCCAGTGGGCACCCCCTCCAATCTCCCAGAGTCAACTCCCTCTCTCACCAAGCGCAAGGCATCTCCCACAGGGTGCCCCTCATCAGCCACCCCCACTTAGGGCTCCGCGGCACCCTCACCAACCTCCACCAGCGATTTATCGCATCAACCCTCAGCTCTCAATGGAGCTATGCCCACCAGCATGGACTGGCAACCCGCGGCCTGCGGTAGAAGTGCTACCTCAAAGAGTCCTACCCCAAACCCACAGTCCATTTTGCGCGGATCCTTTGCAGTGTTGGAGGAAGTGAATATGGACTCAGACTCATCAAATGGGGACACCGCGGAGGTCACCATTGAGCACACTCAGGTCCTTCCCCTGCAACGGAGCGGGGGCAGCATCTTAGGCTGGCTTACTGGGTCCTCCGCCCCCCACCCTCTCCTTCCCCTCAGAACCCTCGACGCTCCTCACGGATTGCAGCTAATAGTCAAGCTAAAGGACTCAAAACTAGCCGCCTCACAGCAGCAGGTTTAAGCGCTGGCAACCCCCCAGGAGATGGAGGGGAACAGCTATGAGTCCCCATGGCAGCACCCTGGCCCTGCAATCCATCAACGCAAATGGGTTGCGGGACTTTAAGCGGAGAGCCCGCCTCCTCCGAAACTTCAGGTCAGCAAAAATTGACATCGCTGCTGTCCAGGAGCCCCATATCCTCCCCCACGAACAATCTGCATGGAATGAACAGTTTGGAAGCAACTCCTTCTGGACAAACCATGCCGCCCTTATTGTTTTGAATCCCCGGGTTAAAACCCATTCTTTTTCACAATATCTAGGTGGCCGCCTCATACTGGCCAAACTCACCACTCCTGACTTCTCCTTCTTCGCTGCAAGCATCTACCTGCCTAATGCAGGTCAGGAGCAAAATCGGCTCTTGGAAGAGCTCCTCCAACTCAATCTCCCACGGAATACAGTCCTCTTAGGAGATTTCAACACAACCATAAGTCGCGTCCGTGACTCTTACCCCCTGCAGCAAAGGAACGCCCTGGATCAAGTCGCCTCCAGGATTTCCTTCGCCTGAGCGGCTTTATAGATGCGCTTCCACCCTCCGCGTCTGGCCTAGGTTGCATGACTAGGATCCAGTATGATGGAGGAGCTTTCCAGTCAGCGTCACGCATAGATATGGCACTGATTGGCCCCTGCTAATTGGCCGCGTCTCCTTTCCCATCTCTCGTGACAACCATCTGAGTGATCACAGGTCACTCATCGTTGTCCTCACCACCACACTTAGACCGTCGCGTAGGTTCTGGCCTAGGAATGCCCCAGCTCTTCTCAACAACCCCTTTACTAAGGAGAAGCTGTCTATGACCATCCGGGAGACTCTCACCTCCCCCCACCCCACCTGCTTGACCACAAGACTAGATGGGCGGTGACCAAGGAGGGCATCACCCGCGTTGCTTACAACTGTGCCAAAGCCCAGATGACTGCAGCTCGCGCCAGAGTCAAAAGGGAGGAAGCCAGAATCAGACATCTAGAGCGAAAATGCCAGCCTTCGCCCTCTCCCAGATGGTTGGAAGACTGGGAAGCGGCGCAGGAAGCACTCCGCTTGGAGCTCACACTGCAGGAAGAACGGGCAGCAAACTTTACAACATCTCGTTACTATGCTCAATGGGAACGCCCCACCAGCTTTTTCTTTCAGAAACAGAAATCCCGGTCAACAGCGCAGGGTATTACTGCACTGAAGATTGGCACTACAACCACTTCAGATAAGGAGGAAATCACGCAGGAACTACACCGCTTCTACTCCAGCCTCTTCCATGCCACCCAGGTGGACCCATCGGACATCCAAGACTTCCTGTGGCGGGCTCCAGAGCCGCCCATTGACCCACGGTCTGATGAGGCTCTACTGGCGCCTATTTCCATTCAGGAGGTGATGGAAACTCTTCTGAAATTCCCACGGCTTAGAGCCCCAGGCCCAGACGGAATACCCTTTGAGGTGTACCTTCTGGAACCTGCAGTGATAGCCAGAACCCTCCGCGACCTCTTCGCTGCACTCTTGGTGAATGGCGAGGTCCTCCCCGACTCCAGAGGCTCAATCACGACCCTCATTCACAAGAAGTCAGACCGTGAGAACCTGGCGAACTGGCGCCCCATAGCGTTGATCAACACAGACCACAAGCTCTTCACGAAGCTTCTGGCCAACCGCATCACCAAATGGGTGTCACCTCGCCTCTCCCCATCCCAGCACGGTTTTATTCCGGGGAGGTCGTTATGAGATAACTATAATGACCTTCACGTGACTTTGACTGCTAACTCTCGTAAGGTGAATGGCTTTGTGGCTCTTCTGAATATGGAGAAAGCATATGATCGGGTAGCCTGGAAGTATATTGATGCTTCCCTGGCCCGCTTCCATCTCCCACCCGCAGCAAGGCGCTGGATATCAGCGCTCTATGACCAGCTCCACACCAGAGTCCTGGCGCCAATGGATTTTACAGTGGCAGTACCAGTTGGACAAGGTCTCCGGCAAGGGGACCCCCTGAGCCCTATCCTTTTTAACATCACCCTTGACCCCCTCTTGGCCTCCTTACAGGACAAGCTAACAGGGATTCTGGTCCCAGGTAAAGCCCCCACACGCACCATGGCATTTGCAGATGACACTGCCATTGCATTTGGCTGCCCTGAGGATGTTGCCCTCGCTGCTGTGACCATTGAGAGGTACACCAAGGCGTCCAACGCCATGGTCAACACCTCCAAGACAACAGTTGTACAGGTCGGCTCCCCCACCTTCCCCCCACCATTTGGTATTGAACCAGAGCGCGGTACCTTCCGTCACCTGGGCTTTCTCACCAACCAACAAGGAGTTGCGCTAAAAGACAATGAGGACTTGCTCCTTGCTGCAGTTAACTCCAGGATTGCCAGCTGGAACCGGCGGCACATCACCCCCAGGGTCGAGCTCTGATGGCCAATGTGTTCCTCCTCTCCAAAGTCTGGTTCCTAGCGCACGTCTGCCCATTCACAGATGCCTTTTATACGCGGCTCAATGTACTCCTCCGCTGTTGGATCTGGGGCTCAAACCATCCACCAATGGCCCTCTCAACCATTTTTGACCCTGCAATGAAGGGGGCCTAGGGCTTCTGGACACGCGATCCCATGCCACCACAATCTTACTGAAGTTCCTATGGCCGATTGTCTGCTGGGACGCGACCCCCATGCCCCAATAGGCGCCCGCCCTCCTCCAGTAAGTGTCAGCAGCTCTGGGTCTTCCTAGAGCATCTCTGACCTCATTAGAGGAGTGGCTCACAAACCACCCAGGCCATCGCCTAAAACCATCCTCATCCCCCTACTGGAACCAGGCTCTCCTTGCCCTGAAACGAGTAGGCGCGCGGATCCACCATGCCTTCCCATACAGAAGGGAAGGCCCTGGCCTCAGCCCCCATCACCATGCAATTGTGCACAATGGACAAGTTGTCACAACTCGCCTCAACCCCCAAGATCGTCCTCCCATCAGCCCAAGACTCCTTGAGCTCCTCCCTCCCTCCGTGAGATTTGACCTTAAGGAATTGTGGAAGGATGTCTATCACCCCATCCTGTCAGCAAAGGTGTCCAACACCTTATGGAGGGTACTCCACTGTTCATACAGGACAGGGGACTGGACTGGCCCTACCTTCCAGAACCGAAGCTGCCCCCGCTGTGTGGAGCCTATTGACTCCCACCTCCATCGTTTTTTCACCTGTCCTGGTGTCGCCGCATTTTGGCCAAAGGCCCGCGAGCTCCTCCATGCTCAGCCCTGGTATGGAAACCCTGTGCAAGACCTCATGTTTGAGCAGACATTGCCTGGTTGCCACCGACCCCTCTGTGTCCTCGCCTATGCCACAGCCATCTAGACCATCCACAACTCCTTCCTTCATGCTGCCTTTGACCAGCAGGTGTGGACCCTTTCACACATGATCACCCACTTTCAGGTACACTTTGAGATGGCCCTGAAGGTCTGCACTATGTCGCCAACCCTCCCCCGCTCAGTTGTCACTGCAGCACGGCTCTGGCGCGCAAACCCCCTCCCTTTCTCGATGCCTCCTCCCTCCCCTTCCCTCGCCTCAGGCTCTTAGGAGCCCAGGCGTAATTCAATAAACATCGATGAATCCCCCTTGGGTTGGGACCATCTAGTACTAAAAAAAGATGCATGATAAATAGTTGGTAAATTGCTTCAAACTAGGTGATCATTAATTTAATGAATGTAGACTCTGCTAAAACCAATGAGAAAGAGATGGAATGAGTATTCTAAGCAAAAGGGCCAGTTTTAACCAAAATTTCTAACATATAAGCGAGATGAGAAGATTGAACAAGGAGGATTGTGAATAGGAATAAGTGAGCAGAGCAGAAGAAATCTGCTTTTTTATAAAATAAATGGAGAAGTGTGGCTGAAGCAATTGCTTCATGTTTTATTGTAATCTATATTTTTGTTTGGTGGGCCAATGATCTCCATATTGTCCATCCGTTACTCAGTGAGCTTGACCTGTTCAAAAACCTTGTGCTGTATCTCAACGGTTATGCCAAATTATAACAGGTTCCTTACCTTGATGCTAGTAAAGTGGATATCCCAGTGATTACCCCTCCCCACCAGTTATGTCCCATGATGTTGCAAATAAGAAAGATCTTGCTTACTTTCTATTGCCTGTTAAGATTCAGTTGGGATCCATTAGGTATTTTTTGAGGCTCTCCTTGGTAGAGAATCACCATGGAAATTTAAGAGCTTTAAAGTTTCTTAGGGTCTGTATTTATATCTTGATATAGGATCTTCTGTGTTGGGCGTTTCTTCAGCCCCTACAACATCTTATGCAGTGAAACGCCCTGTCCCATTATTGGTGAATAAGTTTGGCTTCTGTGAACAGTTTACCGCGGTGCCAGATTTATTATTCCCATTCATTCTAGTGGTAAGTTGATGAAGTCTCAATAGGTGACCATTAACTCGTAACCTAACTTCTTGTCCATTGAGAACCCCCACTCGTGTAGAAAGTTCCCGTTTACTGTTACATTCTACCCTGGCAGAGCTTTGGGTTCCATCATGGCAACTCTTCCCCTCTGATCTACCCCCTATTTCCTTTTGTTTTGTTGCAGTATAAAAACATTTTCAATATGGAAATAGCCAATCACCTTCCACCTAACTCTGAAACAATATGACCTTCCATATGATTATAGTTAAATTAATAAAACTGCCCTCTGAACCCATATATAGAACAAGACAAGACCCTGGTTGTGTGGTTAGATGACATGATTCAGATGGGGTAAGTATTTTGGAAATCCTCTTTCTTCGCTTTCTTCATATTGATCTCTCAAAAGACTTATGTATTTTGCGCCCTTGCTTGGAATTAATACCATATAAATAACATCATTATGCATTATACTTATCCCCTCCCCTTAAACAAGCCATCAAATGGGAGATTGCAAAGTCTAAGGTGTTTAAAAATAGAGCTTGTGAACGCCTTTAGTCAAATCTGGGTAGTGGAAGGCCATGATTAACTTAGGCACATGCGCTGAGAGGGTATTTTCAAATCAAGGTAGTGTACTAGGTCTATAAACGCATCTGTAGATTTTAGCATAGGATTGATGACGTTCTGGGAGATCTTTACTCCACCCGTGTGGTAGCATATATTGATGATATCTTGGTGCCTTCTCCCACTCATGAGCAGCATGTAAAGGATTTAAATGTGGTTTTGGCTGCTCTGCGGAAGTTGATCTCTATGTTATGCCTTCAAAGTGTGAATTTTTAAAAATGAGAGTCACCTTATTGGGTAACCTGATCATGTAGGATGGTACGCTAACCCCAGTAAAATTTAGGCCATTCTATCATGGCCACGCCTACCACCCATAATCTGCAGTGGAATTTCTTGAGAACAAATATTTTTTAAAAAATTCTCTCCTATGCTATATAAATTTTGGCGTCTTTGCATCCCCTGATGGTTAAAGACGTCACCTTCAGTTAGATGGAGGCTTGCCAACATGCGTATGAGGTTATTAAGGAAGTCTTCATGGTGCCTCCTATTTTTAAGCATGCTAACACATCTTGGCCTTTTATATTGCATGGTATGCGTTTGTAATTGTTTGGGGGCTGTCTTACTTCTAGATCATGACGGGGTAAAACCTCCTGCTGACTAATTTTTAAGTAAGTTCTTCTCCTGGAACAGTCATGGGCTATTTATGACAAGGAGCTTGCTGCTGTGGTATGCGTTCTCATGAACTTGTGGTACTTTCTCCAAGAAGCATGTTTTTGAAACTGGCACTTAGGCGTCATATTTCAGATACACGGGTCCACAAAAACAACATTAGATACTCTTTAAAGACATCAATAAGGGTAAAATATTAACAACATAAACCTTGTTTATCAGGAATAAGGGTTTATTAAATAATGAAAGGAGAAAAACTTGGATTTGTTACTGCCAGTTCCTCAAAGGCTATCCATATAGACTTATAGTGGATTTCAAATTTAAACTTAAGAAAAAAATACCCTACAGATGACAATCTCACTCAGAGATGCTCTATTCTAACTGAGTTATTATTGGTGTCTTTCTTAATTACATAACAGCCTTAAGTTTGGTAAACTTCAGGCATAATATCCAAATTAGGCTAGGATCAAGTGATTAGAGCTTGGGCACCTTCAACATAAAATCAATATGCCAAATTAATCAAAGTATAGTGGGTGTAATTGATTAACTGGAAGCTGGCCAAAGTAATTATAAGGGACACTATTGCCATAATTTTTACACTGACGCGGGTCTATGTAGAATATTGATGCTGAATAAAATAAAGGTGATAAGGTGATCAAATCCATGGCGTTGGTAGTCTATAATATAAGGTAAAAATAATTGTGTCAGGGGAGACTAGGGATTTGATTATTAAATTGATGGTTGACTAATTTCATATAAAAACGTGGGCCGCGCGCTGTAATAACTACTAATAAAAAATAGACCCCTATTATAATTTATTATTTAAAAAAAATTAAGTAAAATATAAACTGATGGTTGGTCAGAGAAATTACAACACACATCATGAAGTGGTTGTCCAAATGGGTCAGCAGGCCCTTATGTATGTCTGATTGCTGTAAAAGTTGTCACATCATCAGTACCAGACAAAGTTTGACCTTTGCAGCTTTGACTTCAGATACAAGTTTTTGAAGGGTACGCTGAACTTTCTACCAGATCTATTGAATCAAAACCTCTCCCAAGCCCTCTGGATGAAAAAGTGCAGGAGTTGATCATAGTGATTAATCCTGCCTAGATTTTAGCCACTGCTCATCCAGCGATTTCTGTGGCTTATTGGCCCAGGATCTTCCTTTGGCTTTTGGGTGATGGCTGGACAGACATTTTTCTTGGAGGTCCTGGAGCTGTTAAACAGCTGTTTCTGACGTCTCATGTAGAGACTCACCTTCTCCTGAAGTAGTGAATTTTTATGCTCAGGTCTGGAATTTGGGTACCTCCTCAACTCTATGAAGAATAATCTCATCCTAATGTAATCCCCAGAGGTGAGGAATCAAGGGAATAAGAAGTGCCTCATTTTGGTAATAAAGCCGTTCAACTGTCCAGGTATCACTATGAATATTCCACCTTGGATAACAAACTGCGTGATGTGTGCTCAAACAAGTCTGATAGGTCAGGTAAGAATGATCATTTCCATCCAATGAAGCAAACAGAAGGCCCGTGGACCTTGGTATCAGTTGGCTTTTATTGTTGAGCTAACTAGCCCTGATGGGTTAACATTATTTTGTGGTTTGGACCGCTTTACTAAATTTCCATGTTTATCGCTGTCTGTTAGCAAGTATCTCAAAGAAAATTCCCAGGATCTTCATTCAACATGTCTTCTCCATATTTGGCCTACCTCAGGAGGTGGTGAGTGACCAGGGGCACCAGTTTACCAATCATTTGGGCTGCAACTATTGCCATCTAAAAGTTAAGATGTGCTGTTCCATTGCACACCACCCCCAGTCTGATGGGCATATGGAGACGATCAACCAGATCCTTGAGCATTACCTTGCTCCTATGCCTCTGCCACTCAAGATATCGTTTTGATGATCCTCCCCTAGAGCAATTTGCATACAATAATGCCACCCACTTGTCTACCACTCTAATCACTAGGAGCCACCTCTGAGTATAACATCTTGTTTTGGATCTGACCCTGTCTTTATCATGTGTGCCAGCTGCAGAGGAGCATCTGCAATAATCTGGAGTACTCAATCCCTGGTGCAATAACATATGAACAATGTGATTCATGATTACAATCAGTTCAAAGTTTGAAATTATCTTCCTGATTACAAAATCAAGGTTGGTCCTTTTTCATGTTTGATATATGACATTTTTGTATAGTGGTTCTCTCCAGGATGTCAGCTAATAAATGCTCAGAACACCATGCGGTGAAAAAAAAATTTGGGAATGAGGCTTTGTATTGACCCACTTGGCTCATTAGAAGCAGCATATCATTTTACATGCTTCCTAGTTTTCCCTTTTTAGGTGAAAATAACTGCCACAACTAAACTAAATATGTTGTAGAACTTTAATAGGCTTAAAATTGATACTGTTTTGGCATCCCAGAAGTCTCGCCATTAAGTTCAGTACTTGGTGGCCTGGATGGTATTCCCCTCTTGTAATAACAGCTGGTAAGTGCTTGTAATTGTGCTCACTGCCGCGAGTTAGTGGAGGACTTCCACGCAGCACACCCCAAAGCTCCTCACCCTCTACAGAAGGTTTGCACTTTCTTAGCTATCAAGTTACCCAAAGTGCACAAATACTTTTCACTCACCCAGGTTCCTGGTTGTAATGCTCCCCTGTTTAAAGAGGGAAGGATAATGTAATTCCTGGGTAGCACCCCTGCAATTCAACTGGAAAGTTGTATCCCTTCATAATAAAAAGGAGGAAAAAAGGCTACCTCTCCCCTCATCAACCAGGGTGATCTATCCCATTTGGTAGATGAGAGTTGGATAATTGTAACGGTTGAGATTTACAAGACCTCGCTCGCCATTCAACAATAGTGATAATCTATTCCAAAAAGAGTTACCTCGATTGTTCAGTAAAATAGATTGTTCAGGATCCCAAATTGTTTGGTACAAACAATACAAAAAGGTAAGTTTTGATTTTGTTGAGTTTGGGCATACTGAAATATCAAAATTTGCAATAAGTTGAAAAATATGATATTAAATCAAAAATTAAAATAAGACTGTCCTAGAAAGGGCATCAAGCTTTCTAATAAGATGGTTATGTGGGAAGTCAAACTTGATTTGAAAAATAGCAAAAGCATTATAAATATCCTTTATCACTTAGAATTTATTTATAAACTAGGTTTTACAGTAACATGACGCCAAAGCAATTTTCTATATACTTTTCAACTAGGAACTTTTGCTTCTATTTTAGTTCATCTCTTGTTTACAGGTTTAACTGTCTAGAATTTTTGAAAGAGAGTTTTCATTAAAATCCTATTGTGAGACATAGAATCAGTTTCAAATTGGGTTTGCAATAATTATCATCATTGTTGCTTTGAAGATTCTTCCCTAAGGATGAGATTAGCAGATTCACATCAAAAACTGATCTTGACTTGTAGATTTCAGCCATTTGTAATCACAAACTCTGACATAAATATTGCCCAAAAAGTGATAATTACACAAGATATATTTTAAAAGAACACGATGTGGTGGACATTAAATATGCTTTTGGCCTCTGTCACCCAGTGGGTTTCACAGGGCTGCACTCATATGGCGCATACTAATAATGGCTTAATGTGAGGAAAGTGACTTTTCTTTCTCGTTGCAAACACTTTTGCAACCTATTCAATTCAAGACTAAATCTAGTTTGATAATCTCATAGGGGATTAGTCTGCGCCCATGTCTGGGAGCAGTTGGGCAAGCAAGGCAAGAGGAGCAGGCGGAAGGCCCACAGCCTCTAACATTCAAAAACGCCCCGGAGAATCCGGCAGAACAGAAAAAAATCTAAAAAAACCGGTGGTCACAATTTCCCCAGAGATACTCATGTGGCAAGCACGATGCAACCAGTACATCAACACGCCACATTCCCAGCCACTTTCGTCGGTGGAATTTGGAGTCTGTGTGTATCTGGACATCCAAAAAACAGCCCTATGGGAAAATTTTGTGAAGATGTACATAAAATTTTCCTGACCGCGGTGTACGTTGCACATCACTCCATGTCACAAGGTTGGCTGGACCTAGGTTTCAAAAGCAAAATAGCAGCAGATGAGGCTGCAGCGGTGCGCATAGTGGTTGACCTCCCCAAAGGACAATGGGTCATCAAAACCAAATGCACCAGATGGACAAAATCAAACCAAATTTTCCTCACGTTTGACTTTTTGCCTACTATGGTAAAACGTGACATTTTGGAGCAACACCTGAAAGATGGTCTCGCCATATACAGCGAAATACAATCTTTCAAAATGCAACGTTTCATGCTGATGCCACACCTGTGCACCAGCAAAGCCATCGCAGTTCTGATCCCAACTGAGGAGATCGTGAAGGACCTAACCCAGATCCCACACTCCACCTTTATTGACATTGCAGGGCAGACCACCCAACCATTCCAGGTAACTGTGGACAGCGCGCCCCCATTTGCACCCACTGTGACACGTTCGGCCATAAGGCGCACGTGTGCCCCATCAAAGAGGGCGTCACATTCCAATAGCACCCCTCGGCGGCCATGACCAGCGGAGAGGCACACTACAAACCTACTGCAAGCACCAAGGAGGCTTTCCGTGGGGAGCACAAGGCTGCTACCTATTGGTAAAGCCCATCTCCCCGCAGGAGCAGAAGAAGGTCAAGCAGGACCATAGGGCCGCGGCCAAGGAAACGGCCAAGGCCAACACCACCATCCCACACTCACAACGCCAGGAGGACATGGAGACCTTCGCGGTGGAAGCAACTTGGGAATCCAACACCCAATCAGATTGGGAGGCCCATGCCAAATGGGCCACTCAATCCGCGGATCTGATGGGAGATTTGATCTCACCCAATCATTGCACCCAAGCCCCAGTCAAAACCAACTTGGGACCTATCCCAACCAAAAAAAATTTTTTTTGCCCCACTCGACGGTGCACTGAACTTATCTGCACCGCAAAAAATTTGTCTGACGTCAGGAAAACAAAAAGCGAAGGCCAAAGCCAACGCGACTCTTTCCACAAAAATTAACAAAAACCCTGATAGTGTTGCTGCTAATACCCGCGCTGCTGTGAAAGCCCATGGGGACCTGGAAGAGGCTGGTGTGCCCGGGGGCCCACCCCCTCGCACCTAAGGTGCAATGGGGGAAACCTTCACTCTAGGGATGCTGAATATCGCTGGACTCAAGGCCTCCCCGTCCTGGGCTAGGAAACTGAGTTTTTTACAAAACAATTTACCCGTGGATATCCTGGCCATCCAGGAGTCCCACTGTCCACGAGGTTCTGAGGAAGCTTTGAAAACAATGCTCCTACCATCCCTATCCTTTTGGTCAAAGCACTGTGGGGTGCTAATTTGGAAAAACAATTTTTTTAAATTAGATCTTCAGAAACATTCCTAAATGGCTGAGTGCTCGTTGTCACCTTCTTGTGGGCTGATGTTGCGCACACAATTGTCAACATTTACGCCCCAAACGGTGCACATGAGTATCAGAAATTTTTCTCATTGGTCAAATCCCTTCCACTACCCCCCGATTCCTTCCTAGTTGGCGACATGTACTGTTGGCTAACCTCACCAACGGACCGATGGCTGCCCTCACCTCACGCCCCACAGGGTCATGTAGAACTACGCGTTCTAAAAGCCACCCTTGGGTTAAGGGATGCGCTGCCGCGACATGGCCCACTGCTTGAAAACATGACGTGTCCCCACGTCCATAATGGCCAATTAAGGTCCATGACCCACATTGACCTTATTCTAGCGCTGGCGAAATTCCAACCCCACATCTCCCACTTAAAACAATAAAAATGGAATTCTCCAACCATTAACTGGTCTCGATAATATACCACTTACCCTTCACAGTTGCAAAGGCCCCACATTGGTGCAAAATCTGCCCCCCCCGAGCTCACGTCACCAGGATTTTCCACGTGGGTGGAAGAGGCAACTTTGGCAGAATCGTTTGTTGCACCATTTTGCGCGGACCCTATTTCCACATGGGCAACTTTCAAAGAAGACACCATCCACCACTATCGCCATCTCTCCTCCAGACGCTCATGAGCCACATTGGCAGTTATATCGCGTGTGCTGGCAGAATTGGCCCACTTGGAGTCCAACATTCCAGCCACAGGATATAGCCCTACATGGGGCTGGAAGTGGGCGGAGGCAGCCACCCACCTCAACGCACTTGAAAGACAACACAAACATCGTGTTTGTGTCCAATACAGGGCCACATGCATCACTAAAGGCGACAAGTGCACCGCATACTTCTTCAAAAAAAATTTTGCACCATGCCAGAGCGTGGCCTGCATATAGGTGCAAAGATTAGATAATTCCATTATGGACACAACGGCTGAAGTGGCAATCGAAATGTAAAGATATTACTCCAAGTTATACCGAGCTTAACCAATTCAACCAGCCAAAATGGCAGAATTTCTCGACCGAGCTCATATCTGCACCATTTTCCGATACCCGGAAATAATGAATTTAATTACTCCAAACTAATTATGGACAGCCATTCGCAGTGTGCCAAACCGAAAATGCCCAGGCCCAGATGGCATTCCATATGAGTTCTATAAAAAATATTTTAAATATATATCCCCATTGCTGCTAGCCTCACTCAACCAAAGTCTCTTGGAAACGCACCTTCTAACAGGAGGACATGAGGCCTTTACTGTCACACTCTTCAAGAAAGGGGATAGGCTTGACTTAGCCAACTGGCGCCCCATTTCTCTAACAAACACAGACACCAAAATTTTAACCAAAATCATGGCTAACCGATTAGGGACTGTAGCATCTGCCACCATCTCCCCAGAACAATTCAGTTTCATCCCCAGAAGGTTGATTTGGGATAACGTGCACTCAGTGGCTAATGTGTGTCAGTCCACAGCCTCTGGGGCACTTGTATTCTTGGACAACAAAAGGCCTATGATAGAGTAAACTGGGAATACCTTAGGGCCTGCCTCCATCAATTCCGCCTACCCCCCGCTTCATTAACTGGGTGATGCTGCTCACGGAATCTGCAACAATGGCAGTGCGTGGCCCAGGCTTCCTAATGGAAGTAGTCCGCCCTCAAAGTGGCCTGCGACAAGGGGACCCCCTCAGCCCACTCTTATACAACTTCAGCCTTGACCCACTACTGCAAAATGTGATGATCACCTCACTGGGGTCCATGTACCAGGCCAAACCCCAGTCAAGATGTTGGCATTTGCAGATGATTGCGTAGTGGGGGTGTCTAATAACAAAGATGCATGTGCACTTGAAGCCCTCATCCAGGAATATTCCCGGGTAAGCAACGCGGCACTGAACACCTCCAAAACCGAAATTATCCTCCTTGGTCGGTTTCAGAACTGCTGGGCCCCAGCAAGTAGTTCCCAACCCGGCCCATCTGCTCGCCCACGTCCACGCCTTACTAACTCAACACACACCGCTCCACTGGTGCTCCCCTTTGTGCCACGTCCTATCATAGGACCAGTACGCCATCTGGGCGTGTGGATGGAGGCAGGCGGATACGCGTCAGCAGTAATGGAGGGCTGTATACTGGACAACGTGACGAAGCGAATCGCCTCTCTCAGAGCCCACCCTACTACCCTCACTGGCAGGGTTGTTCTTGCCAACTCTATGCTCCTATCCAAAGTCTGGTTCGGAGCCCACGCCATCCCCTTCTCCCCAAGCTTCTTCAAATCCCTGTATGCTTTGCTGCAAGGATAGCTTTGGTCAGGCCACCCTCCACCAATACGGCTAGAGGTCATGTTTGGCCCTCATCATCATGGTGGCATGGGCCTGCTTGACTTCAAAGCCCATGCCGCCAAGATCATGGGCACCTGGATCGCGGCCGTCACTGCTCCTACACTCCCATCCCAACACTGGTCCCGCGCGGCCCACTCCAACTTTTCCTGAGCCTTGGGCCTCAATAATCCATCAAACCCCCACTCCCTGATGAAATACCTCGCATCACACACATCTGTCACAGGTCCTCACGGGACAAAAACCCACTACAAACAAATCCTACTCTCCATGCGAAGCGCAGAGTGGAGAATTAATATTAGTGGACATACAAATTGAAGAGGCCGCCCCTCTCCTCAGTTCACACAAGAGGTACAGGGGCTACCCATCCATGATGGCGTGATCCCCATTCGAACCCATGTCCTATCCAGGGTGGACTACCTGGACATGATGGACATCCCTTATTCCATTGAAACCCAAAAGACTATCTGGAAATATGCACACCATCCTCTGTTGCAGCCTCAAGTCCGCTCCCATGTGTGGCGCTGCCTGAGGCGGGTGTATTATACAGCTGAGTGCTCTAACGCTTTACACTCATCCTGTGTCATGTGTGGCCAGTATGGAACGCTGTTCCACCGCCTGGAGAAGTGCCCCACCTCTAAAGTGATATGGCGCGAAGTCCAACGTCTGCTAGGCCAGGATCAAACGCATCCCTTCAGTCTGTCAAGAGATATGCTTGCTTCATCAATGGCCTCCCCCTCCCACCCTCCCTCCGTGCTCTGGTGGTTGCAATAGCCATGTGGACTATCCACACGATTGTCTTGGATGCCATCGCTGGCTCCATCCCCACCCTCCCTTAAGCTGTCCACAGATTCCGGTCTCATTTGGTGGACCACTTTCAAGTGTGGATGTTTGGATATCTCCCACCGTGTCACCGACAGCTGGTCTCCTCCTGATTCCCAGTCTGGTTCATCAAATCAGACCCCTTCCTCCACACGTGCTCAATAGTGGCTACGGCCCCTTCACACGATCCCTCCCCCTCCCCACAAGTGGCGTTCCCGCTGGCAACAAGAGATAGCATCGCTTCTCTGGGGTGCCTCCCCTGGTACTAAGTTTTGTCTCGCTTGAGCCATATTCGGAAGTGTCCGTCCCATGGTTGGCCTTCCCCACAATAAATTTAAAATTTAATGTGAGGAAAGGTATGGCAGGCGATAATGCCTTTCCTTCCTCAGTTGATCTGTGCCTAATGTCTAAATAGGCTAAATTTCTCATGGCGGCCAAAGGTCCCAGATGGAGAAGGAACAGGAACCTCCATGTTCTGTTTGCTCTAGTTTAGCCTATTGAAACATCTTAATTTGTTTGGGAAGGCCAAACATGAGACAGCCAATTCTGATATGTAATGAAAATCAAGCAATAATAACACTAGAAGCACCCCAGAGAAGCTAATGCTGTCTGCTGTTTGTCAGTGGGAATGCTAATTAAAGGAAGAGGGGTATCATGAGTAGAGGCTTGCACCACTATTGAGCACGTATGAAGGATGGGGTCTGAATTGATGAACCATAACGGGAACCAGGAAAAACCAATTGTCTTTGGTGGGATGGTTTATATCCAAACAATAAGGATTGGAAGTGGTCCGTGTTGCGATTCCAATATGACTGGACAATAAGCCCTAAGTCAATATAGTGAATGATTGGGATCTGTTGGAATCAAACTGGTGATGGTAATTCAGGCGCTTTGAAATGAGGCGATATTGGTTTTAATGGGTTTTATTAGATACAAAGATTTATTATTGGTTTGCC
The DNA here is from genome assembly GCA_022478985.1 of Massospora cicadina. Classification (NCBI taxonomy): domain Eukaryota; kingdom Fungi; phylum Entomophthoromycota; class Entomophthoromycetes; order Entomophthorales; family Entomophthoraceae; genus Massospora; species Massospora cicadina. Next base: position 137,471 of record JAKSZP010011942.1, read on the forward strand.
TCTAAATAAGGTGATGTCAACATTTGACACTTACAATTTAAATCGCCTACAATTAAGGGGATAGAAAATTCGAGAATAACCAGCCAACATGAGGAGAATCGGTAGAACAAATAGTCCAAGCTCTGAGAGTGGTATCATCCAAGCTGCTGTAATATAAGCGAGATGGGCGATCAAGAGGAGGGTTGTTTAATAGGAAGAAAGAAGGAAGATAGAGAGGATCTGAGGGGATTATTATTTTTAAATAAAGTATTGTAGTGGGAGCAAGTGTCCCCACAGTTATTATTCTAAACGTTTATTTTGTTGTTACCAAGTGTCACAATCGTCATATCGTTGGTCTAATTTCTCAGTGGGCTAAACCCTGTGCAACCCTCTTATGGCGTATTCCAGGTTTCCACTGAATCACAACAGTCTATAAAGTGTAACTAGAATTGGCGTACAGTCTCCTGGAGGGTGGGAGTAGAACCTGAGATGGCATACAGGACAACTGTTGAAACATCTTGATCATGATTTATGCATGCCCTCACATAGTTCCAGAACTTGGGGTTTTCTCCTTCTGGCAACTACATAATAAGATATAGAAATAAAAGAAAAAAAAATTAAAAATTTGACTTCTAAGTGTGGGTCCAGCGCATCGTATGAGTTAGGTTTTATTCCAAATGAAATAAAGAAATTTAGGTGAGAAATGGGAAACTTTTTCTCAATTGATATATGGTAACCCAGAAAGGTCTATGCAAATTATCTTTAATTTAGGTGTCAAAGGCAAACCGCTTAGAGTAACTAATGAGCGATTTTAATGAAAAGTAAACAGTATCTAAACCTACAAATACTGCCCACCTCCCATTTGATACCCAAAGACCTCAGATTCTCTCTGGCTGCTCTCATGTGGGGCAGCAAAGAAAGCCCACCCAGAATTTTCCGTTCAATGTAAAAATGCGCCTGGTCTGGTTCGTCCAGTTTTATTAAATCCTCAGGTCAGTTTATTCTGCCAAAGGATCTTGACATCCACCTTGCACATGCCCAGGCCATGCCTCGCAGCCCACTTATTTTCTCCCACTTCCAGCTGCGTTTTGGCCTTCAGGTTGAATATAGAAAATTATTCCCATATGCAGAGAAAGCCTATAATTGACATGGCCCAGGCAGTGATGCTGCCAGCAAGATTTATAGATTTCTTCCCCTACAAGAGTTATTTTGATCTCAGCTTCACCTGAAAAGCTGAAGCTGCCACTGTGGCCACCGTTCCCCTGGTTTTCCAGGGTACCCCTATCCCCACAACGCGCACCTGGCTCACCACTGACACCACTATGGCTTTTCAATTCGTAGGGTTACCCACTCACCTTCCCCCCACGGTGCTCCATCAGGAGTTGATGGAAGTCTTGGCCATGTATGGCTCCAACCCCATCCTTTAGTTTTTGGTCCCCAATGGGGCACTCGTCCTGCTGGTCCTCAGGCATTCACCATGATTAGCCTAAATTTCAACCAAATTGTGTGGTTGATTCCCCTCACGCCATCATTCCTTCTGCCCCCAACCACCCATTCTATGCTGTGTTGAGGGAGAGCAGACTATCTATCCATCCTGCTTTGAGCTGGATCACTTGAAGCATAAATGCCCCATCTTGCTGCATCCACTGGACCTGCGTTGCCTCAATATGGCCACCAACACGCCACACACCCCACTGCCTTTACAGTATGAGGTAGAATCCTTCCACTCCCTCCCCCAAAACCTGCAGCTGATGCAGCACCCACAGCTGCCAATCAGGACCTTCCTCATTCCAATGCCACATGCGCTTAAACCAATCAGAATACAGCTTGGATAATGGTTCAATCCTACATTATTCATTAATTGTTAGCCACAGATAATAAATTCACCAACCCCAATTTCCAATATGACTTTAGTCTATGGACTTCATTGGATGAAATTGATAAATAGGCAATGTAACTGGAGACTCAAACACTTAGATAAAAGAATTTATACAGGTACAACACCCCATTCAGATCCCTTGGCGTTTTTACGCCCCCAACCAAACGCCGCTGTGTTCTGCTCTGACCTTCAGCTCACTGATGCTGCAGCTGAGATCTCATCTAACACTGAAATTTTTGAGGTGACTGACTCTTCAGTAGCAATACTTGCCAATGTTCTCCCTCCTCCCATTATTGCTCTGACCATAGCATTGATGGGAAGACAAGACATCCTAAATCTTCACAAACAAGCAAATGCCACCATACAAAAATTTTCTTTCGCTTTGCAGGCCAAGAAAAAAACTACCCACACCACCGCAGCTTTATTATACCTGTTTCCTTCCATCCGCTTCATGTAAACAAATTCTTTTCATAATACCTAGGTGCAATTTTTGATGCAGGTAATTTTGACAACCAGCCGGCCATCAGCCATCTCGCTCCCCATGTCGCTGATCACCCCACACTATTGCTCTCCGCCTTGGCCTGCACACTTGCCTTTGATATGGAATCCAATACTGAGGATAAGCCACCTGATCCCCCTTCCCCTTCCACCATTGTGGGTTGAGCGACTCATTGCTGTCCCACCTGGTTGGTTCTATTTTCGTTCAGTTGTGGGCACCTGCTCTTTTTGGGTGATTAATCATTCTGTTTGTGTAGGTCTGTTCATTCGTTTTTTAGCTCTTTGAGCTTCAGTAATGCCATCACCTGGTTGGCATACCTCTTTTTTTTAGTACTAGATGGTCCTGGTTGGCATACCTCAAATAAATTAAATTTAGTTGTCGAAGACCTAACAAATCTCAGAATCACAGAAACTACTAGCTGGTGAATTGTGAGCCTAGTTTAGAAAAAATTTTAGAAAGATAGATATTATTCAATTATAAATATCCCTGTTTTAATTGATTCAAAAATTAGTCTTGTCTAAAAGTGGGATGCCACCATTATAGTTGATTTCCTAAGTTCCAACCTTAGGAATAATTATGTACAATAATCAACTGTTATAGTAACAGCCTATCACCTGAGGGGTTTCCTTCTCCAACTCTTCCCACCACCAAGAAATTAGAGGAAAAGAGTGTGTCCAGAGGTGGTGGCCAGAAGATATTGCCAACAAAGAGAATACAGCTCCCCACCTTGCCAAAAGGCTTCCTTCTCTAGTTTGGCACCATTAAAACTAATAAGTTGGTAGTTAATGGAAATAAAGTTTTCAATTTAATTGCAGATTTGAAGTTGCCACCCATCTTCTCTTCTTGTTGCCAAGAAAGGTGATCCTTCCCCAAATAGGATTTGGCATGCCAAACCCATTTGATTCATAAAGAAACTTTCATACCTTCCCTGGACTTGGGCATAACCCAACAGCCTTCAAAAAAAATTATCACCACTCAAGGGAGAATTGCACCATTAAGAATTTTAGTAAAATATTTAATACGATTTAGCCTGTCAGGTCAGATCTTGTATGGCCTCAAAAACACCTATTCTGGAATTTTAGACTAAAAGAAAAGCAAAATCCCTACTTATAAATTGAACTGCAATGAATCGACTTTCAAGCATGCTCAAACAGAGTCTTATAGTGATGGCACCAAACCCAAATTCAATTAGGTGTTTAATTGCATTTGAGAATCAATGGAATCAACTTCAAGAACTCAACTTCGCTTCCTAGATCACAAGAGGTGCAGCCTTTACCACTCCAGTTATGGCTTTGACAAAGTACAATTAAGGTGCTGTCCAGGCAGTTGATCTTTAAGGCCATGAAAGCTCTTGGGCAGAGGGGTCCGCAAAGATCCTTGAGGCACCGTGACCCTACACACCCTATATATATGATATATTTTAATCTAATTGGTGATCTGTATTCAATTCATCCTTACTTTTTTAATCTCTCCAATGATTTTCATCTTTTAGCCCACCTTTAAACCTTGGTGACATTCTAGAGAACTGTTTCACCATTAAAATTTGGTGTTCAATACAGGGTGCCCCAAGCTGTCTAAATTGAAAACATCTATCACAAACCATTGAGAATACCAACGTTCAAAAAAGCCAACCTGCTGAACAGTTGAGAAGCGTTGCTCAATGGATAAGTACCATAAGATATGAACCATCAACTATGCAACCTGAGAGCCTGAAGTTCTAAGTCACATTACAGTTTACCCTGCCTTCAGTCGATGGCAATCAATACCAACAACAGTATTAAAATCTTGGCGAAATTCAATCAAAAACTATTAAATGATATCTATTTTGGTGGGAGGCTGCTCAAGCTGGTCCCGTGCATCATCAGAATCATCTACTATGTGGAACCTCTACCCTTTGGCTCAGGCAACAGCAGGAAAGCTGACCATAGGGACTGAACATTGTCTTCAGAACTTTGTTCATCCTGCCATTCATCATCTCCTGTAGCTAGTTAGGTTGCATCATCATGAGGTTTCCTTGAAAAAAGGGCTTACTTAGGCTCTACATTCACATGTTATTAACTTCTACAACAGGCCTCCTCCTTCGTCCATGACAACCATGGGGCCATTATCAATAACTGAAGGTTTATTGAAGCCTGAACCTAGATTGCAGCGTTGGATAATGGAATTTCTGGCTGCATCAGGGATTAAATTCGCCAAAATATTAACTCTCCAAGACTATCTGATGACTACGCTTACACCACGTTGAAGATCTGTTACTGACTCTCCAACAGCACTATCAGAAACTTAAGTATCATTCCCTTAATCCTGGGGATGAAGAGCCTGAAGGGTGCAAAGGGCCCAAAGGGCCTGAAGGTCACTGCGGACTTTAAGGGCCCCCTGGCCCCTCAATGCCTACATCGGTTGATCTCTGATGAACCTTGGCAAAGGATGTCTTGAAAGCATCGGCCACCCTATAAGATCAGATCCAAATTGTAGCCCAAGGATGTAAACTTCAAGTTTATGGTGTCCCCTTCAACCCCCAATTTTCAATTAAGGCATTTTTGGATGAGATGGACAATCTCATCGCTTTCACCCAGCTTACTGATAGTCGCCTCACCCAGTTTAACAAACCTGCCATGGGTTTGGAACCCCATTGAGTAGCTTTGAGTATCAGATTATTTAACAACAAGCTGATTACAAGAACTAAAAGAACAGGTTGCCCACAAGGCTTCCATCTCTTCAATCAAGCGTAACTTGGAGGACATTCAAGAAGCCTTAGGGTTTGAGACGACAAGTTGACCAACAGCCCCATACAACTATGCAGAAACTGAAGTTTCCAAGCCTGCACCAATTCTGGGTTTTAAGACCATCTCCAATCCTCTGATAACTAAATTTAAATCTAGTTTAAAGGCTTTTATTACCTTCATTCAGGGCAGTATTGCTTCCTTCTTGTATTACTATGAGAGTTCTATGGAGAAAGCCACTAATCAGCAGAAGGTGAAACAAATCCACTCCGCCTTAACAAAATGACCCAGAAAGTTGTAACTCCCCACCTGAAAGAATGTAGCACCTGGGAGCAGGTTCAAATGCCCCTAATCCATTAATATTGCAGTAATAAGATCTTGGCCAGCCACGGACATGCCTTCATGTGTATCCATCTGAGAAAAGGGGAGAGTCCTGTGGAAATCGCCAGATGCTTTTATGCCAAAGCGTAACCCTTAGATACTAATAATTGTTTTCCTTGGATAATGCCATTACTGCTATGATCTCTGCGGTGGGCTCTTATCCTTAGGTCTAAATTAATATAATCTGTCTATAGAATGGGTTTACATGAATTTGGGAAATTAAGGAAGTGCTCAAGAGATCCCTGAGAAAGCTTTGCATCCCAAAGCCACCTCTTCAGCACCTCTTTTTGTCTTTTTGGTCTATGTTGATTAACAAAAGAGTTTGTGGCCCCAATGCACCTATTACAATGGTTTCTGACACAGTTCTAAGACATACTGAAAGCGACTCGTGGAGGAGGCTGGAAAAGGGCCTTTAGCATGAAGGATGAGGTGCTCCAAGTTGAAAGCCCTTGTCAGATTCTGGTGGTTAACCCAAAAATGAACCCTTTGACAACAAACAGATCAGGCCGATATTCTCCCAATACTCAAACCAATACTCTAGTTTTCAACTTTAAGACTATTGCAATTACTCAGTTCAGGCTGATTAACCCAACTTCAATGTAAGCAATTAATTAATCAAAAGCTTGGGCCAAATCCACTCGTACATTATGGCCAATTATCACTGCACCAAATCTCAGTAATTGTCCCAATAATAAAAAACATTATCAAAGTTCCACATAGGAAATCGTTTGGGATTAACCCACGTATAACATCTAAAAGCCCCATGGACAGATAGATGTTTTAATGTAATTAATTACACCCTAGAGCGAAATTTGTATGTTGATCTTTGTAATTAGCATGATAGTACTTGTACATGGTGTTAAAATCTTGGGCTTAGTTGCTCGCTTTTAGCCCTGGATTTCAACTTCACAGATTTGTAAATCCATGCATTGATTATTTTGATAGACTGCGGCAATTATAGTATGAAGACTATTATTATAGTTTGCTGCCCAAAAGCCATGTTGAAAGTAAAGTCCAATGCTAAACTGGTGCTTCTTCTTGAAGATATTCTGGTAGGGAACACTTTCCCTATCCCTTTTTGCAGAGCTGGGTGGAGATTTTGATATTGCTAATCCTAAGGATATCTGATCCTTGCACTCTTCTCTTAAGATTAATATTTAACAACCAATGTTAAACAACTAAAGCTAATATCAGTGTAAATCCGCTTTTATTAGGGAACTATTTGGGGTTTTTATAGTTAGAATTGGTACACAACTTTTCAGCTGTCCAATGAGAATATTTGTGCTTTTATATATGGTTTTGACCCTTAGTGTTAGGCACCAAATCTTGTTGGGACCATTGCCTTGGGTTTTCTAGGCAGCGTAATCCTTAGGCTTTTGGCAGTCCAAAAAATTGGTATTAGGTTCATGAAACTGATTGTTTTGACCAATGACAATTCCACTTTTCCTCTGGCATTCAAACGTTTTGGTATTTTCTTATGACTCCAATCTGTTCTGTTCTGAACAATTCCCTATAATTTGACTATCAAGGATTATCCCAATATCAAATTATTGCTTAATTTCATCGTGGATGACGCCCAACGAAATTATCATCTATTGGCAGCCTCAAATGTCATTGGGGATGATTCCTGACAAAATTATCATCTGTCGGTGGTTTCAATTATTATTGGGGACGATGCCAACAATAATTCATAGTTGGCAACCTCTAATATCATCAGGGATTCCACCCGACAATATTCTCATCAGTCAGCCACTTTTGCCAACCCTCTACAATTATAGCATAATCATCAAATCTCATATTCAGTCAAAGGTTTGGACTTTGTGGTCATCTGCAATTCTGACACATCCCCCTTCTTAACCTTATATCCAACAGAAGATAGAACCCTCAGGAATAGAAGCCCTCTCAGCTGGAGCTCATATTTGGTTTGTCATATTTCTATGTCCTCAGAATAGTGCAGCTCTGTCCGCACTCAACGCCATAAACTATGCTCAGTTCAATGACTTTGTATCCTTGATTTCTACCCGTTGCCACCTCTTCTCAAGCGTGGTTCCCGCGACATCATGCTGTGCTAGTCCCATCTTCGCATCAGTTGTGAGAGAACAACTTGTCCACCTGTACAAACCCCAGGACAGGTTGTTGGCACTCTTGCCACCTGTACAAACCCCAGGAAGGGTTGTTGGAACTCATGCCACCTATATAAAGCCCAGGACAGGTTGTTGGCACTCTTGTTGATAGGGACTATTCCAGCGGACCTAGTTTCAGCCCTTTCTGATCCTGCTGACACTCGGGACTCATGCCCATTAATTTTCCTTCCTCCACGCTCAGTAGGTGGGAATATCACTAGATGCATTACTGTTCAAACTAAAATTGTCTTTTAATATTTTTTTTATTTTTTCATCATCTTTTTATTATTTTTATTTTTTCTCTTTTTTATATCTTTATATTTTTAAGCCTGAATATTTAAGTATTTTTTGTAGACCTATTGCCTATTTGACCATTTTCAACATGTAATTGTATAAGCATCATTTGCCATCTTGGTAAATTTGAATGGCCCCATCCATAGGCATCCAACTCAGTTTTCTTTTTTTAAAATTTTCATTGTCATTTTGAATGCCCAAAAATTGTAATTCAATCCGGATATTGGCTAGTTGGGATAGGTAATGTTCAACACTCATCCCCAAATCTGGCTCTACTGCTGAATACGTTATTGGCGGTAATGCGGCTTTCTGCCCATATAACAGTTCAAATGGCATTTTCTTAATCCAAAATTCGTCAGAATCTGATCCTATTTCTTGTCAATGTATACGTTTTTCTCTACCCCAATTTGTCTAGATTGGATCCTATTTCTCAGTTTTAATTGCCAATTCAAACGTTTGATTAAATCTGCTGATAGATATTTAAATGATCCACTATTCGCACAGATTAATTTGGTAACATTTTTTTTGCTAAAGTCGTCTGGTTAAGATAATAATTTTGGTATTTCTCACGTTTTGTTCATTAAACGACGAATTTAAGCTCAACTGACTTCATCCACTATTCTCTGGATTAATTGCCTCAGATTCTGATCTCATCTAATGCCACGGTCTTCTCACTGAAGACCCAGTTGCAACCTGAGCTGTTCCTGCTGATGGCTTTATTCCATGTAGATATCTGGTGGAACAGATTCTCTTGCAGTGCTAGATAGTTTCACATATAGACTGCAAGGCCTTTTCCCAAATTTTGGGCAGTTTCATCCTCCTCTTGAGGAATCACAACATTTACAAATTGTCATGACTTCTTCTGCCCTTTTTTGGGCAGCAATCTGTCCCATCGCTCCATCTTCCCAATAGTGGCTAAGTGATTTATTCTTCCACTTGGATCCATTGAGGTTTTTCCCCATTGTGACTTTATTCTGCTAAATAACGACGTTTTTGACTTTTTCAACATTTTCTAAAATATCGTCTTCTAATTCCACCAAAGTGTGATCATCCTCAGTCAGAATGTCGTTATAAGATTGATTGGGTGCATCAAAAGTTGCTCCTAACATCTTCAGATGGTCCACCATCTGTGAGGTCGTTATTTTGGTTATTAGTGATGCTGCCATAATCTGATGCAATTTATAGTAGGGCCAAAGTGCTGACTGCATGTCTAAGCATGCATCAAGATTATCTAGCACTTTTGCCCCTGCCAAGATCTGAGCTTCTTGGTAAAAACGGTTGGCAAAACTATTCAGGGTCTCATCTTTGTGGAATTGGATACTCATGAACTTTTGTTTATGATTTGCCATCCGAATAGGGCTTCCAAACTCCAACATAATGGCTGCTTTTGCTTCTACATATAACCAATTGTCCCCATTGAGGTGAGGAAGCACCAGATTTTGGAAGTCCATGCTAAGGCAGTTCATTACAGTTACTGATTTTTGTCAGTCCTCATAGCCAAACATGGTCATCTCAAATAGGTGAAAGAACTCCAAGCTGTTATCCTGGTGAAAGGTGGGCAATTTTGGCATATTTTAAAATTCCTCAGTCACTCCGCTCATAGAAAATCCTTGCCCAGCTACTTGAAAAGCCATGGGAGTGGCTTCAGGAGTTATTTCTGACACACCAGCAAATTGTTTGGGCATTTTTGGGTGGAGAGGTCTTCCCAATTGGAGTTTTGCTTGCCTTTTCATCAGCATCATTTGCCTCAAATTGTTTGCAATCATATTAGTGTTTCTCCAACTCCTCTATAGCTTGGTCATTTTCTTCATCTTCTTTTAAAACCATCGGATTTGTTCTTGATCTGTTTCCCATTCAGTTTTCTTAAAATTTACTTGATGAGTTTTCCCTTTTTCCACTTCAAAGAGGCAACTTTTCTGCATAAGTCATTATTAATTATTCCTAGATGTTCGAGCATTTCATCTGTCTTGATCATATGCTCCTCCAATGTACTAACATCGGCCTGAGAAGCTGAGCTGAGCACATTTTTATTGATAGCCTTTAGTTCCGCCCAGAGCTTTTGAAGTTCTTCTTAAAAGACATCCCTATTTTTAAATTGGCTTTTGACAACTCAACTACCCCCTGTAGTGAGCACTAATGTTAAAATCTTGGGCTTAGTTGCTCGCTTTTAGCCCTGGATTTCAACTACACAGATTCGTGGATCCTTGCGTTGATTATTTTAATAGACTGGGGCAATAATAGTATGAAGACTATTATTATAGTTGGCTGCCCAAAAGCCATGTTGAAAGTAAAGTCCAATGCTAAACTGGTGCTTCTTCTTGAAGATATTCTGGTAGGGAACACTTTCCCTATTCCCTTTTTGCAGAGCTGGGTGGAGATTTTGATATTGCTAATCCTAAGGATATCTGATCCTTGCACTCTTCTCATAAGATTAATATAACAACCAATGTTAAACAACTAAAGCTAATATCAGTGTAAATCCGCATTTATCAGGGAACTATTTGGGGTTTTTATAGTTAGAATTGGTACACAACTTTTCAGCTGTCCAATGAGAATATTTGTGCTCCTATAATGGTTTTGGCCCTTAGTGTTAGGCATAAAATCTTGTTGGGTACCATTGCCTTGGGTTTTCTAGGCAGCGTAATCCTCAGGCGTTTGGCATTCCAAAAAATTGGTATTAGGTTCATGAAACTGATTGTTTAGACCTATGACAATTCCACTTTTCCTCTGGCATTCAAACGTTTTGGTATTTTCTTATGACTCCAATCTGTTTCGTTCTGAACAATTCCCTATAAATTGACTATCAAGGATTATCCCAATATCAAATTAATGCTTAATTTCATCGTGGATAACGCCCAACGAAATTATCATTTATTGGCAGCCTCAAATGTCATTGGGGATGATTCCTGACAAAATTTTCATCTTTCAGCAGCCTCAATTAGCATTGGGGATGATTCCTGACAAAATTATCATCTGTTGGTGGTTTCAATTTTTAGTGGGGATGATGCCAACAATAATTCATAGTTGGCAACCTCTAATATCATCAGGGATTCTGCCCGTAAATATTCTTATCAGTCAGCCACTATTGCTGACCCTCTACAATTATAACATAATCGTCAAATCTCATATTTGTTCAAAGGGTTGGACTATATGGTCATCTGCAATTCTGACACATGGACTTATCCAAAAGGTAGTATCTAGTGCTATTTAGAGAGGCCTGCTGACGTCCATATTAGGGTATGTCATCTAATTTAATTGATGTAGAAATTTCACAAAATATGTATTTTGTCAGCATTATGACAAAACTCATATCAAGAGGATCCTAGGACAACTTTAATGTTCTTATCGCTATTTTTGTCCCTCAAATCCCTCCACTTTTGATAGTATTTTGCCACTAATAAATAAATCAATAGGTCTCATTCATATCAGTTCAAGGGCCAAATTGAGGTTGAAAATTATATTTGAATTAGGTGCTTAAATGTAGCCAGGAAATGCCCTAGAAGTATAAGAACCAGTGCCTGGCCTAATTATTATTTATCTTTATTTATCATCTAATAAATATATTTTATTTTATCTCTTTCCTAGTTTTTTATCAGAATATTCACTTTAGAGAAGTGTTGACAAGATGTAATTGCCAAATCCCTAGCCTGTAACTATACCTGCCTCAGAAGAAGTTCCCAATTATGAAGTAAAAATTAAGCACAAATTTGACCAGAAGAGTCAGGGCTATTTAAATAAACCTAGTGAGTTTCTTGGCAGTGAAGTTACCATAAGCCGCTAGCAATATCAAGGATCAGCATTACTTTGTCCTGATTAAGCGTTCAGGATTCTATTTATTTGTAAGTGATTCTCAGATTCTAACAACTGGTGAACACTCAAAATTAGTGACCCTAACTGAATTGGATTCACATAACCAGTTTCTGGCAGATTCGGCCAGATGGAAAAGTGACAACGAGATGGAAGCTAGCAATAAGGAGATCTCAGATTATTTTAATTCCAGCCGCCAAGGCTCTGATGCGGATACCTCCTGCTCCATGGATCTTATCACAGTGGGGGAGCTCATGAAGATACAACAAGCCCAATTGACCTTAAATCTGCAAGTTTAAAAGCTATGCTTGTAACCTTATATCAGGGTTTTTAGGATTGGGGTTTCACAAATCAATCATCCTTTGGCCTGTTCTACTACCTTACAATAAGGCGCTCAGGATGGAGATATACATGAAGTACTGCAATGCAACCATGGCATCTCTTGCCAAATGTCTCACAGACATTCAAGTAACTAATGAATTCCTTGTTAACTTTTTCCAACCCTCAATTAAGCATACCCGGCGCATCATTGCTAGACAAAATCTGTAAAACATGGAAATCTACCGTGAACAAGGGGAAGAACAATCTTCCAAAATTGCTCTACTGGACAAACTAATTTCAGTTTTACTGTAGTCCAAAAAGCAATCAGATAATATAGAACTTGCCAATGAAGCTCATGAGATATTAAACACCCTAGAGGAGCTTCTATACATAGGAATCCTGAAAATAGCTGCAGATGTTCTTGCTCACCATGAGCTATTTCATGAATGGGTACAAAAATGAATACCCGCTGTCAAAAACTGAAAACACATTCAGATTTCCTATTTTCTCAGTCAGAACGACTTGCCATACATGCCCCTTTGGGACAAAAAAAATCACTGACAGTTTGATGTAAAGCTCTTTTAAAAATTATGTTTGGGCCAAGCTGGATACTGTAAACAAAAACATCAAAGATCTTGCAGCAAAGCCAGCCATACTGAATAGGGATGAAGAGTGCCCAGATCAAAGAGGAAATTTCAAAATTTGGACTGTGATGTCAAGATTGCAGGCCAGAAATACTAGATGGCTCAGGAGAATTTGGAACTCAGAATTCAATTATCAACTGTGTCAAGATTCTGATATGACTGGACAATAAGCCCTGAAGAGTTATGCCATAATGGTGAGAATCCGCCAAGTAGAATGATAATCACAAGTCTTCAAGTGCCATGAGATGAGGCGATATTGGGTTATAATGGATTGTTATTGGATCGCCTCCTTATAATGCAATAAGGCGATGTTAACATTCAACAAGTATTTAGATCACCTCAAATTAGGGTGATAGAGAGTTGAAGAATAATAGCTAAAACCACTTTTCTTTCTCGTTGCAAACACTTTTGCAACCTATTCAATTCAAGACTAAATCTAGTTTGATAATCTCACAGAGGAGATTAGTCTGCGCCCATGTCTGGGAGCAGTTGGGCAAGCAAGGCAAGAGGAGCAGGCGGAAGGCCCACGGCCTCCAACGTTCAAAAACGCCCCAGAGAATCTAGCAGAATAGACAAAAATATCAAAAAACTGGCGGTCACAATTTCCCTGGAGGTACTCGCGTGGCAAGTACGATGCAACCAGTACATCAACACGCCACACTCCCAGCTACTTTTGTCGGTGGAATTTGGAGTCCGTGTGTATCTGGACATCCAAAAAACGGCCTTATGGGAAAAAATTTTGTGAAGATGTACACAAAATTTTCCCAACCGCGGTGTACGTTGCACCTCACTCCATGTCGCGCGGTTGGCTGGACCTAGGTTTCAAAAGCAAAATAGCAGCAGATGAGGCTGCAGCGGTGCATATAGTGGTCAACCTCCCCAAAGGGCAATGGGTCATCAAAACCAAATGCACCAGATGGACAAAATCAAACCAAATTTTCCTCAAGTTTGACTTTTTTCCTACTATGGTAAAACGTGACATTTTGGAGCAACACCTGAAAGATGGTCTCGCCATATACAGTGAAATACAATCTTTCAAAATGCAATGTTTCACACTGATGCCACACCTGTGCACTGGCAAAGCCATCGCAGTTCTGACCCCAACTGAGGAGATCGCAAAGGACCTAACCCAGATCCCGCACTCCACCTTTATTGACATTTCAGGGCATACCACCCACTCATTCCGGGTAACCGTGGACAGCGCGCCCACCATTTTCACCCACTGTGATGCGTTTGGCCGTTAGGCGCATGCATGCCCCATCAAGGAGGGAGTCACATTCCAAGAGCACCCCTTGGTGGACATGGCCAGTGGAGAGGTGCACTACAAACCAACCGCAAGCACCAAGGAGGCTCTCCCGTGGGGAGCACAAGGCTGCTACCTATTTGTAAAGCCCATCTCCCCGCAGGAGCAGAAGAAGGCCAAGAAGGCCTGGAGGGCCGCGGCCAAGGAAGTGGCCAAGGCCACCACCACCATCCCACACTCACAACGCCAGGAGGACATGGAGACCTTTGCGGCGGAAGCAACTTGGGAATCCATCACCCAATCAGATTGGGAGGCCCATGCCAAGCAGGCCACTCAATCCGAGGATCCGATGGGAGATTCAATCTCATCCAATCGCTGCACCCAAGCTCCAGTCAAAACCAACTTGGGACCTATCCCAACTGAAAAATTTTTTTGCCCGCTTGACAGTGCACCAAACTTATCCGCACCACAAAAAGTTTGTCCGACGTCAGGAAAACAAAAGTGAAGGCTAAAGCCAACGCGACACTTTCTGCAAAAATTAACAAAAACCCCAATAGCGTTGCTGCTAACACCCGCACTGCTTTGAAAGCCCGTGGGGACCTTGAAGAGGCTGGTGGGCCTGGGGGCTCACCCACTCGCACCTAAGGTGTGATGGGGAAACCTTCACTCTAGGGATGATGAATATTGCCAGATTCAAGGCCTCCCTGTCCCAGGCTAGGAAACTGAGTTTTTTACAACACAATTTACCTGTGGATATCCTGGCCATCCAGGAGTCCCACTGTCCACGAGGTTCTGAGGAAGCTTGGAAAACAATGTTCAACCCATTCCTATCCTTTTGGTCGAAGCACTGTGGGGTGCTAATTCAGAAAAATAATTTTTTCAAATTCACATCCTCAGAAACATTCCAAAATGGCCGAGTGCTCATCATCACCTTCTCGTGGGCCAACATTGTGCACACAATCATCAACATCTACGCCCCAAATGGTGCACACAAGCATCGGGAATTTTTCTCATTGGTCAAATCCCTCCTGCTACCCCCTGATTCTTTCATAGTTGATGACATGAATTGTTGGCTAACCTCACCAACAGACCGGTGGCCGCCCTCACCCCATGCCCCACAGGGTCACGTATAACTATGTGTTCTAAAAGCCACCCTTGGGTTAATGGATGCACTGCCGCGACATGCCCCACTGCTCAAAAATATGACGCATCCCCACATCCACAACGGCCAATTAAGGTCCATGACCCTCATTGACCTTATTCTAACGCCGGCGAAATTCCAACCCCACATCTCCCACTTCAAAACAACAAAAATGGAATTCTCCAACCACCGACTGGTCCTGATAACATACCACTTACCCATCACAGTTGCAAAGGCCCCACATTGGTGCAAAATCTGCCCCCTCGAGCTCGCATCACCAGGATTTTCCATGTGGGTGGAAGAGGCAACTTTGGAAAAATTGTTTGTTGCACCATTTTGCGCGGACCCCATTTCCACATGGGCAACTTTCAAAGAGGACACCATCCACCACTATCACCATCTCTCGTCCAGATGCTCACAAGCCACATTGGCGGTTATCTCGCGCGCTCTGGCAGAATTGGACCACTTGGAGTCCAATATTCCAGCCACAGGATATAGCCCTGCATGGGGCCATAAGTGGGCGGAGGCAGCCGCTCACCTCAACGCATTAGAAAGGCAACACAAACATCGGGTTTGTGTCCAATACAGGGCCACATGCATCACTAAAGGCGACAAGTGTACTGCATACTTCTTTAAAAAATTTCGCACCATGCCAGAGCATGGCCTGCACACAGGTGCAAAGATTGGATAATTCCATTGTGGACACACTGGCTGAAGTGGCAATTGAAATGCAAAAATATCTCTGAGTTATACTGAGCTGAACCAATTCAGCCGGCTGAAATGGCAGAATTTCTCAACTGAGCTCATAACCGCACCATTTTCCAATACCTGAAAATAATGAATTTAATTACTCCAAAAAAATTATGGACAGCCATTTGTGGTGCGCCAAACCAAAAATGCCCAGGCACAGATGGCATTCCATATGAGTTCTACAAAAATATTTTAAATATATATCCCCATTGCTGCTAGCCTCACTCAACCAAAGCCTGTTGGAAACGCGCCTCCTACCAGGAGGACATGAGGCCTTTACTGTCACACTCTTCAAGAAAGGAGATAAGCTTGACTTAGCCAACTGGCTCCCCATTTCTCTAACAAACACAGACACCAAAATTTTAACCAAAATCATGGCTAACCGTTTAGGGACTGTAGCATCTGCCACCATCTCCCCAGAACAATTCGGTTTTATCCCCAGAAGGTCAATTTGGGATAACGTGCACTCTGTGACTAATGTATGTCAGTCCACAGCCTCTGGGGCACTTGTATTCTTAGACCAACAAAAGGCCTATGATAGAGTAATCTGGGAATACCTTAGGGCCTGCCTCCATCAATTCCGCCTACCCCCCCCGCTTCATTAACTGGTTGATGCTGCTCATGGAATCTGCGACAATGGCAGTGCAAGGCCCAGGCTACCTAATGGAAGTAGTCTGCCCTCAAAGGGGCATGCGATAATGGGACCCCCTCAGCCCACTCTTATACAACTTCAGCCTTGACCCACTACTGCGAAATGTGAATGCCCAACTCACTGGGGTCCATGTGCCAGGCCAAACCCCAGTTAAGATGATGGCATTTTCAGATGATTGCGTGGTGGGGGTGTCTAATAACAAAGATGCATGCGCGCTTGAAGCCCTCATCCAGGAATATTCCCGGGTAAGCAACGCGGCACTGAACGCCTCCAAAACCGAAATCATCCTCCTTGGTCAGTTTCAGAACTTCTGGGCCCCAGCAATTAGTTCCAAACCTGGCCCATCTGCTCGCCCACGTCCACGCCTTTCTAACTCAGCACACACCGCTCCACTGGTGCTCCCCTTCGTACCACGTCCTACCATAGGACTGGTGACCATCTGGGCGTGTGGATGGAGGCAGGCAGATATGCGTCAGCAGTAATGGAGTGCCATATACTGGACAACGTGACGAAGCAAATCGCCTCTCTCAGAGCCCACCCTACTACCCTCACTGGCAGGGTTGTTCTTGCCAACTCTATGCTCCTATCCAAAGTCTGGTTCGGAGCCCACGCCATCCCCTTCTCCCCAAGCTTCTTCAAATCCCTGTATGCTTTGCTGCAAGGATGGCTTTGTTCAGGCCGCCCTCCACCAGTACAGCTAGAGGTCATGTTTGGCCCTCATCATCAAGGTGGCATGGGCCTGCTTGACTTCAAAGCCCATGCTGCCAAGATCCTGGGCACCTGGATCGCGGCTGTCACCGCTCCTACACTCCCATCTCAACACTGGTCCCGCTTGGCCCGCTCCTACTTCTCCTGAGCCTTGGGCCTCAACAATCCATCAATCCCCCACTCCCTGATGAAATACCTCGCATCACACACATCGGCCACAGGTCCTCACGGGACTAAAACCCACTACAAACGAATCCTACTCTCCATGCGAAGCGCAGAGTGAGAATTCGTATTAGTGGACATACAACCTGAAGAGGCCGCCCCTCTCCTAAGTTCACACAAGAGGTACAGGGGCTACCCATCCATGATGGCGTGATCCCCATTCGACCCCATGTCCTATCCAGGGTGGACTACCTGGACATGATGGACATCCCTTATTCCACTGAGACCCAAAAGATTATCTGGAAATACGCACACCTTCCTCTGTTGCAGCCTCAAGTCCGCTCCCATGTGTGGCGCTGCCTGAGGCGGGTGTATCGTACAGCTGAGCGCTCTAACGCTTTACACTCATCCTGTATCGTGTGTGGCCAGTACAGAACGCTGTTCCACCGCCTGGAGAAGTGCCCCACCTCTAAAGTGATATGGCGCGAAGTCCAATGTCTGCTGGGCCAGGATCAAACGCATCCCTTCAGTCTGTCAAGAGATATGTTTGTTTCATCAATGGCCTCCCCCTCCCACCCTCCCTCCATGCTCGGGTGGTTACAATCGCCATGTGGACTATCCACACGATTGTCTTGGATGCCATCGCTGGCTCCATCCCCACCCTCCCAGAAGCTGTCCACAGATTCTGGTCTCATTTGGTGGACCACTTTCAAGCATGGATGTTTGGATATCTCCCACCGCGTCGCTGACAGCTGGTCTCCTCCTGGTTCCCAGTCTGGTTCATCAAATCAGACCCCTTCCTCCACACGTTCTCAATAGTGGCTACGGCCCCTTCACACGTTCCCTCCCCCTTCCCATAAGTGGTGTTCCCACTGGCAACAAGAGATAGCATCGCTTCTCTGGGGTGCCTCCCCTGGTACTAAGTTTTGTCTCGTCTGAGCCATATTCGGAAGTGTCCATCCCATGGTCAGCCTTCCCCGCAATAAATTTAAAATTTAAAGAATAATAGCTAAAACCAATAGAGAATTGGCGGTTCAGAATAGCCTAAACTATAAGAACAATATTTTCCAAAGCCGCTGATTATAAGCGAGATAGTTGTTTGAAAGAAGAGGTTAGTTAGTAGTAGAGAAAGAGCAGAACAGCAAAGAGTCACTGTAGTTATTGATTTAAATAAAAGTGTTTTTGGGAAAATGCTCCAATTTTCTTATATAGACAGTTTGATCAGAGGACTAATGACTTTCACATCATCTGTCTGTTGCTCAGTGGGTTTGACCTGTGTGAACCTTATGGCGGATCCCAACAGTATCACCCAAAATTAAAAACAGTCTTTTTACAATTTCCATACTTTGATTTGAGCGAATCTGTGCTGGACCTCTTCAAAGAGGTCTTGCATTGTTTTAGCCAGTTTGTTTTCTTTAAAGTTTTTAAAGCCTTAGTTACACCGCTGGACCTACCAGGCTCCCTCAAACAAGGTCACCTGTGAGCTCTACCCAAGTACAAAACTTAGTTATAACTGCCCTTTAGGGAACAGCCAAGTTTTGGTGACTAATTGAACTATTATTATTTTTACTTTTAAGCACCCTCGCCTTATGTCACTTCAGCTCAAGCACCCTCTGCTGGGCTATCTTTATTATATGCTGACTACAATTTCCCTTGCGTTGGTCCTGCGCACCAAGAACTACCACGTGGGGATTTGGAGAGTTATAGATATTCTCCTTACAAGGGGTTTAAGAAACCATTCATATCTGACTAGTCTGATTTAGCCCATGAGCTAGTCATGCAGTCTGCAATCCAGGATGGAACATCCTTTGATAGGCCTGTCCAGTTATAGATACATTTAACCAAATTTACACACTTCTTGTTTCCTTAGTGATTGAATCCAGGTGGATCATGATGAGCCTGAATGACTTCAGCTCTGAGGAAGAGTGACCCACACTCATGACCTAAACTGGATGAGCACCTCATCCAGAGACTAAAGGAATGTTTTAAGATGGGAGGGACAGATGCTCTAAAAGATATACACCTTCTGCACATGCCATTTACACTGATAAGACCTACAAAATCAAGGGAGATTCCAGTTCTAGGTCTGCTACTAAAACCACAGGGTAGTATATTGGCTAATATTTGGCCTTGGGAATGACCATGACAAGATCCGCTTTGTCTGAGTCATCTGGGCAAATGTCAGGATTGCATCTAGGAAATTTGGGAGAGTGTCTAACGCCCTTTTCAAGAAACTCATATTTGAATTTATGCAACTCAAATCCTGGTAGGTTTGGGCCAGACGGTGTGCCAACTTCTGCAGCTTTCAGAAATATAAGAGAACTTGGTGGCATTTCCGCAGAGTCAAATTGCGCTGAGAAGCCTGTAAGAGATACTGCCAGTGGATCAAGGCCCACGCCACAGCTGCCATCTCCTTGTCATAGATGGCCCAGGATTTCTTAGTGGAAGAAAAATCGTGGGTAAAATAAGCAACTGGATGTTCCACCCCATCATGCTTCTGGAGCAAGACAGCCTCTACCACAGCGGAAGATGCATCACATGCTACAATATAGGGTTTGGAAACGTCCGCATGGTAAAGGATGGGGGGACAAAAACACCTTCTAGATTATATCAATTGTTTGTTAGCACTTGGGCATCCAGTGGAAAGGAACGTTTTTGCTTGTGAGTGAATTCAGTGGACATCTAACTGTAATAGCGCGATGAGAGAGTTTTTAGAAAGCTAATGGTGGCAAGAAGTTTTTATTGCTTTTGGGTCGTTGGAGCTGGCCACTTGCAAAAGGCGTCCAGTTTGTTGGGCAAATTGGCTTATCCATCTTTCAAGATGAGTTTACCCAAGAATGTAGTTTCCTCCCAATATAACTCACATTTTAATGGTTTTTCAAACAGACTAGCCTTATGCAAGCCAATACTGCCTACAAGTCCTTCACATGTTTTTCAGGAGAGGGAGAGTGTACCAGGATATTTTTAATATATGTGAATGTGCAGGTGAACTGGAGATCACCCAGCACACTATGAATCATCCTCTGGAATGTCGTTGGTGAATTCTTAAGCCTGGGATGAATCACTCAAAATTGGAATATGCCTTGTGTTGAGATTTTTGCCCACTTTTTCAGCTGTCTATATTACTATGGATTGCTATAGAATAATTCCCTTTTAGTGAGTAAATTGGATAGCAGTTGACCCTGATTTTGGGTTAATAGTGTTTGGGGAATTTAGGTAATTTGCCTGGTTCAGATCCATTATGGATTGACTGGGTGAATGCTTAAGATCTTATAAGGCAGAGTTGGCCTCAAAATGAGGGCATCTAATAGTTGATTATTAATTAACTACCAAGTGTAACAATTTGTGTCAATCAGGCATCATCAAAAACCAATTGAAAATTTAAGGAGTAAGTTGTGAGGCAAGTGATGCAGCCTGAAAATATTGAAGTAATCATTTGTTTTTAGCCTACCATAATGAATAACAAATCCATTACCTAAACAGGTCGCTTGCCAAATATGGTTGGTTTGTGTGGATCAAGTAGAAAATGTTAGGGACACGTTTTCTGATATTTCCATTTTAGGTCTTAAGGATGTCTGATGAAGGAATCCTACTAGGATTGGGAATACCATCGCTGGTGAGATGATGAAGAATAATACATCATCAACGGATGCCATTTTTAGGCTGAGGTGCCAACTGAGGGGTTGGGCGCTAAATTCCATCTTTAAAAAACCTGATAATTCACTTAATAAAAAAACGGATATTAGCAGAATTCATTATTGGTCTTAGTTCTATTCATCATCAGGAAACTATTTCTGTGTGCTTTAATTAGAGACTCTTTAGTATGACTTATATTTAGGATTGAGGAACTTTAGAAGAGAAGCTGAGCTGAGATGGGAATTGCTGTAGACTCTGTGAAACCAGAGGAAAGGCCGTAAACTAGGGATCTGAGCGTGGATAAAGTTAGGCGGATAAGGGTATAGATCCATAATGAAGACATCAGGACTAATTTGAGGAGAAATACTTGCCAAGCATTATATCAGATCTGGTTATCTAATCAAATATGGATAATAGTCTTCAGACTATTAATAATCAAATATCATATATCATTAGACAACTCAAAGAGAGCACACTAAAACCTGTACACATAATCAATTTAGGGTTATCAGTTGCGAAATAATAAACAAAATCCTTAAATTTTAACAATTGGTGCTCACTAGAAGGGGTTGTAGTTGAGTTGGATAAACTAGGACAAGAATCATACAAGGATGAGTTAAAAAACTCTGGATGGATTGGCAACTGTC
The DNA here is from genome assembly GCA_022478985.1 of Massospora cicadina. Classification (NCBI taxonomy): domain Eukaryota; kingdom Fungi; phylum Entomophthoromycota; class Entomophthoromycetes; order Entomophthorales; family Entomophthoraceae; genus Massospora; species Massospora cicadina. Next base: position 159,060 of record JAKSZP010011942.1, read on the forward strand.
AACAATAACACCTTAATTCTTCGGATTATTTGAATTTGCTGCCTTGGAGCAGAGAGTTACCAAGATTGAGGAAGAAGTCAAAGTTGTCTCTAGTTTCCACAATGAGTTACTAAGAAAAGTAATGCAATAAAGAAAAAGGAAGGTGATTTAGTTTTAGAAGTTTTATCCTTGAAAACGGAACTTGAAGCATTTTACGTTAGATTTTGGGCATTCAGAACAGATATAGAGTAGATGATGAAGTAAGTTGAGGAGTTGAAGACTCATAAATGTGAATGTGAGCTCTTTGTGGCGACTGATGCTAAACAGAGGGCCCCAAGAACTCCAGTTGGGAAGGCTACTATTTCACAAAATATACTGACTGCATTCACAGCCAATACAGAGATGACTCCAGGAATTACTCCTCAAGTTAGTCGAGTAACCAAACCAAGAGTAGTGACTAGATAAAATTTGTAGGAATTCAAAGCTACGCCAATATGACCTACATTCCATCAGGACAACCCCCTGCGTTTTTCCAATCTATTTGATATGACAATGATCAGTTATGGTGATTGTCAAAAGGCTTTGACAATGATGAACTGTTTAGACACTAATTGGTAAAACCTAATATTACCCCATCTAGAGGGGGAGCTGGTCATACTCTGGCCTAAGGCGGCCATCATGAAAGAATTTAGAAGTCACACATGCATGTTGAAGTGCAAGAAAGAATATATGGGAGTTAAATTTTAGAAGGATGAATCCTTAGCGAGTTTTGCTGATCATTTCTACCAAGATTGCAGACCTCAGTTGGAGCGGAAGTGCTGAATAATTTTGATGCACAGATCGCGCTGCAAGCAGCCCTTTAGCCCTATCACAATTTACATTGAATGATGTACTCCATGTTTGCTTTCAGATTGCCACCTTGCAGATGGCGGATTATTTGAAATTATTAGGAGCTAAATTTGATGCCCCTAATGAAAGAATTAAACTGAGTCCAGTACAAAATTTGAATCCTATTAAGGGGACCAGGGAGCTAAGGGATCCAATAATCAAACCATGTCTTGAAATAAACCTGAAGAGTTTAAGCGAACCAATAAGAAAGTTACACGCTTTTACCAGTGCAGAGGAAGAGGACACTTCGCTTTCACTTCAAGGAGGCAAAGAAACAGATCAATGTGGTACAGGAAAAAAGATTTCAAACCCGCACAGGAGTTGGAAAAAGGGCCTGCGGCCTAAATGAGAAAAAGTCTAGAGTTGTGAAAAACCAGCTCCCCATTAATTCTCACATGAAGAAATTGACATTTGTGATATGTCCATCGATGATGATGCACAGGATCAACTATTTCATGTGGTCAATTTGGATTTTTATGCAGTCCCAGGTTTGGAGCAAAAGGGATTGACACCAAATTAAGGAACTTTCTCATCTGTATTTTATAACTGGTGGACAATATTTGAGCCATGGATATTTGAAAGAATTGACTGAGGTCAAACTAGAAGAGGCCTCAAGTTCTTTCAATGATTTACGCCTGTATTTGATAGATTCTCAGATATTGAAATATCCAAAATTTTGATTTAGAATTTATAATACAGACTGATGCTTCATTAAAGATGATCGGTGCCATCCTGAGCCAAGTGGATGAATTTGATGACAAACATCCAGTAGCATAATTGAGCCAGACACTCTCAGCGCTTAGAGGAATTACATTATGACTGTGTGTGAATGCCTCATGGTAATTTACGCTGTAAGAAGTTTCAGGTGTATTTATGGTAAACACTTAAAATGGAGATGGACCACTTCTCCCTGTGCTAGCTACATAATCTAAAGGATCCTGAATGACGTCTGAACTAATGAGCACTGTAGCTTAAGCATACTACTTTGATATAGTCCACTGAGCTGGAGCTTCTCACTAGAATGTAGATGGTTTATGAAGATTACCAATGGTCCAAGAACTATACCACCAAGCGGATGAGCTATTCCAGAGAATGGTTGAAGGAGAAATCAGGAATAAGCCTGAGAAATCTAAGGTACACTTCAAAAAGAAAAGGAAAAAACTTAGACCATGGATGGATAAGTTTTAATATGATTGATGGGAAATGATTACTAATTTAAAAAAATCAGAATGAACGGCTATTGTTTAAGCCGCACATAAGGTTGCTGGGCATGGTTGCATATAGAAGATGACTGATCTCATTTGCGAGTATCATTACTGGGAGTCCATCAAATACAATGTAGTAGATTAACTGGCTTGTTGTGTGGAATGCCAGTAGCACAAGCCACACAATAACACAATCAGATATCGAGTTGTCCACCCTGGATTTGCCTGGCATACAGTGTTCATCGACGTGAAGGAACCATTAACCATGAGTACAGGGGGATTTAAACATTATACTGTGATCAACCATCTGACAAGATGGGAGAAATGAAGGCCCTGGCAAAAGTAGATGCCAAAAGCACTGCAAGGCTTATCCTGGATAAAGTAGTATATTGGCATGGATGCCCGCTGGTCTTGTTAAGCAAATGAAACAAATTTCGCGTCTAATGTGATCCCAAAATTGAATGAGATAATGTTGATATGATGAGTCATGTCTGTACCTTACCAGCCAGAGACAAATGGACTGGTAGAACAGGTCAATGGAATGCTGACCACGACGCTGAGGAAGCTAGTCGCAGGGAGAACTTCCTCATGGGGAATGTACCTCAGTTTGGTTACATTTGAATTTAGCATAATTTACATCATATGGAAACAAGAAAAACGCAGTTGAGTTACTATATGGGAGAAAGGCCGCGATGCCACAGATTCTATATTTGGTTGTTTTATCAGCATTGGGGATAAGTGCTGAGCAGTACCAGATCCAATTGTCAAATATCCTGATTGAGATGCAATCATAAGCATTTAATATGACCTTGAAGAAAAATTCAAGAAAAAATGATGGATGATAATAAACAACCAGCCTTATCAGAATACCAAATAGACAAAAGAGTTGCTAATTGAGATATGCATGGTTTTTGGAGAAGAAGCATGTTATATGCGTTGTTATTATGTTGGATTGAGATTATTGCCAAGACAGTGACAGACACCTATTCCAATAAAAACCACTTGGATGGAAGGATTGTGAATTGAGTCCATGCTAAATTATCTGAAGCAGTGAAAAAAATAGAAAAAAGAGTATTTCCAAAGGATCTCTGAACCATTAAGATGTTTATATCATGATTATTTGGTTAAATCCAAAAAAGATACCACTGAACAAAATATATGGTTAAGACTTAAAAAATACGACCTCTGAACCATAAAAAACTGGTAGTTCAAATTATACCTAGGAACAAGTTAGCGGGAAAAAAATAAAAGATGGACCACTGAACCTAGTGAAGGTCATGTCCCATATAAAGAAGAGGTAAAAATGATAAAAGATTGATATAAACATAGTGGGAAAATTATTAAAAATGCACAGAAAAAGATATTTTTTTTATAAATTTTTATTGGTTATCCTTGACTTGAGGATGATTCCGCCTATTTCTCCTGTGGAAGGGAGGATGTATCACATTAGGAGTAAACAAACCATCAAAATCTATGTGAGATAGGATGCTGGCAAGGGCTAGACCTACTCAAAACCAAGATTTTGAGCGGTGGCTGATCACTGAGAGAATGTGACTAGGGGAAGAGAGATGGGAATGTCTTACTTGCCAAAAGTGATACTCCATATTGGGGAGGGAAGCAACAGAAAAAGAAGAGGCAGACATCAAATAAGCCCAAGTAATTATAATATGGCACAGGAGCCGGAAAATTGGTCTTGTGCACTTGCCAACGGGCTTTTTCAAGAACCTTAGACATATGAGCCGGCATTGAGCAAGGGATACTAGGTGGGGGTTACCAAATCATGCCCCTGATCAAAGCCATCAGGGGAAGATATTGATGGGACACGCCAGAAATGAGATAATCATGAATGGAGCGAATAGAATCCTACAGATGACGATTATAAGCTTCTTGGAAGTGTGACCAGAGTGAGAGATGGAATATGGGAAAGGCTGAAAGCTTCATGGCCCAACTTCAAAGATCTTGGCTGAAAAAGTGAAGAGCATAGGCTGCAACATCTAAAATCAAGAATGTTTTTTAGATTGGAGAGGTTCAGAGCTATGGATAGACCCTCAGTTAATCAGGCTCTCAATTTTGCATATGAGAGTTTGAAATGTTCATGGTTTCTGATGGCTAGTTCAGTTGAAAGAACAGCTGGTTTATAAAACTGGACAAGTTAGAAAAGGAGCTGTGGAAGAAAGTCTGATCTGGCGAGTAACAGTCAAGCAAGAGCGGAGGGCATTACTTCAGGAGGTTTGACAATGATTTTAGGAGTATCTTTGAACGGTGCCAAATCCAGAAGAGTTTCAAAGTCTAGCTTGGGAATTGATGGTGATGGAGGATTGGTTGAAAGTTATTTGAGACAATTAAAAAACTGGTTTTGTTGGGGTTGGGTAAAGTTTTTGGTAATTCCACAGAAGGACTGTCCAATGTACTTGACTGGGAGTATGAGTCCTAGGGGACCGTGTAAGAGGTTCCATTGCGCAAATTTGACTCATCAGTTGGAAGAGCCAAACAGCTTTATCAGACATGTAATCAAGAAGTTATTGCTACCAAGATTCCAAATTTGATATATGAGCTGAATGAGAGGGGGATGTCAGACTTTTATAATAGTTGACATTTTGAATTTTTGAAATTTAAGTTCTATTTCAAAGAAATTAATCCTAAAATTAATGAGATAAGCTTTCCATAGAAGAAATAAGAATGATATGAGCCAAGAAGTTATTATGAGATAATAAGTTGAACGAATATAAATGAACAATTATAATTGTGCCATGAAATGAACATTGATGGCAAGAACCTTCTATTGAGGACGAGGAGGAAAATAAGAAAATTGAGGACACTGAACCAAGAATCCTGAATATGACAATGGGTCATATGCCCTGATGGAGGGAAAATTGGATCACATGATAAGTATTGACATTAGTAAATAGATCACCTAGCACAACAGAAGGTCATGGGATTGCACTCTGAGTAGGCAGTAGCGAGGATGAAGATGAAGAGGACCACATGCCAAAGATTGTCCTAAGCAGTATTTAGTACAGATCAACTGTGCACCATTAGAATCAAGAAGTATTTGACCTAGTTTCTGAGGTGGTATTCACCCATCATATCTTATTCTCGCTGGAAATCTAGGCAAGAGGGGGATGTGTTGGAATTTTTCCCACCTTTACAGACGTCTAGATTACCATGGATTGCTAGCGGAAATTTCAAAATAGCCTTTAAATTAAATATTAGTTGACCCTGATTTTGGGTTAATAATGTTTGAGGAATTTCAGGTAATTCTCCTGGTTTGGATCCATTGGTGATTGATCCAGGTGAATACTTAAGATTTCGTCGGGAAGAGTTGCTGATGTAATGGGGGAATCTGATAGTTGATCAATGATTAACAATCAGGTGTATTGATTTTGATAATCATGTTTCTTCACTGACCAATTTGAAATTTAAGGAGCAAGATGAGGGGTGAGTAATACCACCTACAACTAGCAAATTGATCAGTTGGTTTTCAACCTGCTATAATGGACAACAAGTCCCATTACCTAAGAAGGTCGCTTGCCAAATATGGTTGGTTTGTGGGGATCAAGTAGAAAATGTTAGGGACACGTTTTCTGTATCTTTACATTTTAGGTCTTGAGGATGTCTGATGTAGGAATCCTACTAGGATTGGGAATACCATCGCTGGTGAGATGATGAATGGTAATACATCATCAACGGCTGCCATTTTTAGGCTGAGGTGCCAACTGAGGGGTTGGGCTCAAAATTCCCTCTATAAATTCCCCTGATAATTCACTTAATAAATAACAGATACTAGTAGAATTCATCATTAGTTTTAGTTCAATTAGTCTTTAGGAATTTATTGCTGTGTACTTTAATTGGGGACTCTTTAGTAGGATAAAGATTTAGGATTGAGGAACCTTAGAAGAGAAGCTGAGCTGAGATAGGAATTGCTGTTGACTCTGTGAAACAAGAGGAAAGGCCGTAAACTAGGGATCTGAGAGTGGATCAAGTTAGGCGGATAAGGGTATAGATCCATAATGAAGACATCAGGACTATTTTGAGGAGAAATACATGCCAAGCATTAGATCAGAACTGGTTATCTAATCAACTACGGATAATAGTCTTCAGACTATTAATTAAATAAAATATCATATATCATCAGACAACTCAAAGAGAGCACATTAAAACCTGTGCACTTAATCAATTTAGGATTATCAGTTTTGAAATAATCAACAAAGCCCTTATATTTATACCTTGACTTGTGCAGCTGGTTGTAAGCCATTCCTGACCTTCCTTCACCTGAACTTGATTATTGAATTAATAGATTAGCTTGAAAACATGTGATACTTGGTAATTTCTTGGCCAATTGTCTGTTCCAGTGGCAGTTGGTAGAAGTCATAGAACGTGATATTGTTAAGATGACTGTAATCCATGCAAGGATCAAGGGAACCATCTACCTTCTTGGCAAAGACAATGAGAGAGGGTCAGGGATGTCTCTATGAATAACCAACTTTTTTGAGTATGTCATCCAACCAAACATTGAGGGCAGTCTTCTCCTCTACTGTATGTATATACAGTGGGCAGTTTGTGTTCAACACCTGCACCTTATCTTTAAACTTCAAATTGATTTCTGTATGGGGAAAGTTATTTAACCTTTTCAGAATCATAATATGTTTGAGATCACATTGATACAGTGGGGAAATTTGGTGGAAGACCCATGGGAGATACAAGGGTTTTGACCAATACTTAATTTGGAGCCTTGGTGAGAATATTTAATAAAGGGCACTCACCCTTGCCTGACCATTAGAAAATGACAGCATGTTATAATCCAAAAGGGCTTGTACATGCTGCCAATGTCATCAACCAACGCCAAAAATCACTGAGAAAATGAGGTTAGCAATTGTTAAGAAGCAATCACAATAACTAAATTGGTGAACTGAGAAGGGTACTGGGCGCCATACTTTATAGGATGGTTGGGAGGCTAACAAGGTGACCAACGCTGCTGGCCCAGGTCCAAGTTAAGATCCAGCTGCTGGGTCAACTCCAGACTCATAAAATTGCGTAATGTTCAAGTGTTGACCAACGCCTCAAAGGACATCTGGTGTGCCCCAATACAAAAATTCCATTGGCAATAAAAAGTAGGCGTAATACTGTTTATTTGAAGATGCTGTCAATTCTGCAGAAACTGACGAAATTGCAAAGATAGGGTAGCTTGAGCACATCAACTCCTTAACAGGGACAGCATCAGGATAGGGAACCAACTTGGATACTAATTCAACATTGGGAACATAAACAGAGACAAGAAGGTAGATTCAATCATGGAGTTCCCTTTTTGAGGGCTAATCAAGAGGAAACTAGAGTAAATGGAACTAATTGATCATGAAGAATTTCCTTTAAAGCCATCCAGTGCTGCATATAAAATCTGAAAATTGACCAGACAAACAACCAAAGGCAGGATGCCAACTGATAGAACATATGGAAGTTGGCAATCACTGCTTGCCCATCTCAGTGAGGAGGGCAGAAATTCCAGACATAATGGACAGTCAATTTTCTCATGAAGCGGCAGATAAAGTTTAGACTGGCCTGCCAGTTGAGATGAAAACACCCAAAAAGAAAGCCCAATTGCCAGGGGCCCTGTTGCTTGTATGACGTTGTGATATGCTGTGTGAGACTTAACCAGAAAGCGCCAATGAGCCATAATGATAAATAACAACCTGTCAACAAAGCAGGCTATCACAGCCCCAGGGTCCGTGGGTCTGGGTTCTGGTAAAAGTAGGATTGGATTGGGGGTTTTAACTTTGTCTTAAAAATTTGATTTTGGGGTGCAGGTATTTTTATTGATTTTAACATTAAAATATCAACTGCTAATTTTCGCAATGTGTTACAAAGCTTAAATAGATGTTTGATTTGGGGAATAGATTTGGAAAACTTGGGATTGGAAAGCTCAAGAGATGGCCTACACCTGTGAGCTTTGAGGAATAGGGGTGAAAACAATCTTGATTTGACAACTTTGTTGTTATCAGTGATAGGCTGAGTCATTGTCAGTTTGTCTACAGATGCCTGAATTGCAGGTATGCAGTGGTTCCAATGATTGGCACTACGGCGTCTCGCCCAATGGGCAACAAGAACCTCCCAAAGCCACCCCACGTAGGGTCGGTCTTAAGAGGTTTGGACAGGTTTGAGGCGCCCAACCTTCCCCCACCCGTTCACTTTGACATCCATTTAACCAAGCAGATTCATCGGATGAGGATTTTTTATTTGTGAAAAGGTTTATGAACTGATGGCAATATTTGCGATGACCTGATGCTATCATCTAGTCCACCAAAGATTTGGCCTTAGGCGCTTTCTTCATAGAAGATACACGCCCTTCAGGCCTCGTTCCCAATGTTTTAGGAAAACTTTCAAACTAGTGAGCACATTTCCAGATAACCCAGTTCCATCGGAGCTCTTTGCTAAAGATTTTACACTGGTCACTATAAATGCTGAAAGTACAAGCCCATTGGGCTTTGTTGTCAATGGTATGAGATTGTCAACTATCAAGGCCACGGATTTGTTGCTGCTAATCTCGTTCAGCCCATTTGCCTCATGCAGGTGCTAATTTTCACTAACTTGATACAGATCCCCTCAATTTGTGTATCAATTCCCCAGTCTAATAACTGTGGTAGGGAATGGAGTCCTTAAAGGGTAGGAAGTGACCCACCGCTCATCTACCACATGGGCAAGGTCACCCTGGGAGATGAGGGGCCGCCAGCCTTCTGGGCCCTTTCTTGAATGAAAAAGAGCCACCCCCAATAAGATGAAGGAGGCACTCCCATTGACTACAGTACGGGGAAAGCTGCTATACTGAACAATGGTATTAGGAAGCGATTTACAATTTTTAATCCTTTAATTAATGGCCTCTAGTGACAGTTTTCTTCTAAAGCATCAGTTGACATTTACAAGCTATTATTGGGTTTATTTAAGTTCTGAATTTTCATTTTTATTTTTATAAATCTCAAATGGAGTTTTAAGTTTGATCCTAGCTTTCGCCCTCTTTTTGACTTTTTGCCACACATGACTTGTTAATGAGTTTTTGATATTCAGGTTGGCTTCTGGATGAACCACTTGTTGGGACAGGGAATGGGGATTTTTATAGAGAGCTTCCTAAATTTTTCAAAATCCGCACAAAGTTCTTTGATTTTCTTTAGATAATAACTTGCAGATTTTTAGACTTGGATGGGTTTGTGTTGAACGTGGATAAGGGAAAGGCGTGTGGCAGGCAGAGATCAGCAGCACCCACCCATTTCTCATCCAGGATATGCTCAAGTCAGAGATCTGTGTGATGGTCTAGGCCTTGGGGTTTGTTTTCCTTTCTTTACCTAAAGGGGTGAATAACCCTATCTAGCTTAATAGTGGGGCAAAGGTCCTTACACTGAGGGGTCATGGGCTGATACTTGTACTTAGCCTTATGTGGCATTTTTCTCTGAAAAATTATAAAGACGTCTAAAACTTCCACTAAAGAGTCCAGTATTCCTTCCCTATAGTATTGACTCTTGATACATTCATAAATTTTTCTGGATATCCATGTTAAAATATTGTGGGCTTCCATTATAACTGGTAACTTTTCTTTCTTGTTGCAAACACTTTTGCAACCTATTCAATTCAAGACTAAATCTAGTTTGATAATCTCACAGAGGAATTTGGCTGCGCCCATGTCTGGGAGTAGTTGGGCAAGCAAGGCAAGAGGAGCAGGCGGAAGGCCCGCAGCCTCTAACGTTCGAAAATACCCCAGAGAATCTGGTGGAATAGAAAAAAATCTCAAAAAACTGGCGGTCACAATTTCCCTGGAGATACTCGCGTGGCAAGTACGATGCAACCAGTACATTAACACGCCACACTCCCAGCCACTTTCATCAGTGGAATTCAGAGTCTGTGTATATCTGGACATCCAAAAAACGGCCTTATGAGAAAAAATTTTGTGAAGATGTACACAAAATTTTCCCGACCGCGGTGTACGTTGCACCTCACTCCATGTCACGTGGTTGACTGGACCTAGGTTTTGAAAGCAAAATAGCAGCAGATGAGGCTGCAGTGGTGCGCATAGCGGTTGACCTCCCCGAAGGGCAATGGGTCATCAAAACCAAATGCACCAGATGGACAAAATCAAACCAAATTTTCCTCACATTTGACTTTCTGCCTACTATGGTAAAATGTGACATTTTGGAGCAACACCTGAAAGATGGTCTCGCCATATACAGTGAAATACAATCTTTCAAAATGCAATGTTTTACACTGATGCCACACCTGTGCACCGGCAAAGACATCGCAGTTCTGACCCCAACTGAGGAGATTGTGAAGGACCTAAAGAACCTGCTTTCCACCTTTATTTACATTGCAGGGCATACTACCCACCCATTCCAGGTAACCGTGGACAGCGCGCCCCCCATTTGCACCGACTGTGACATGTTTGGCCATAAGGCGCACGCATGCCCCATCAAGGAGGGCGTCACATTCCAAGAACACCCCTTGGCAGCCATGGCCAGCGGAGAGGTGCACTACGAACTAACTGCAAGCGCCAAGGAGGCTTTCCCAGGGAGCACAAGGCTGCTACCTATTGGTAAAGCCTATCTCCCTGCAGGAGTGGAAGAAGGCCAAGCAGGCTCGTAGGGCCGCAGCCAAGGAAGCGGCCAAGGCCACCACCACCATCCCACACTCACAATGCCAGGAGGACATGGAGACCTTCGCGGCGGAAGCAACTCAGGAATCCATCACCCAATTAGATTGGGAGGCCCATGCTGAGTGGGCCACTCAATCTGAGGATCCAATGGGAGATTCGTTCTCACCCAATCACTGCACCCAAGCTCTGGTCAAAACTGACTTGGGACCTATCCCAACTGAAAAATTTTTTTGCCCCGCTTGACAGTGTACCAAACTTATTCCGCACCGCAAAAAGTTTGTCCGACGTCGGGAAAACAAAAAGCGAAGGCTAAAGCCAACGCGACTCTTTCTGCAAAAGTTAACAAAAACCCCGATAGCGTTGCTGCTAACACCCATGCTGCTGTGAAACCCCATGGGGACCTTGAAGAGGCTGTTGGGCCTGGGGGCTCACCCCCTCACACCTAAGGTGCAATGGGGGAAACCTTTTTCTTTAGGGACACTGAATATCACCGACCCAAGGCTTTCCGTCCTGGGCTAGGAAACTGAGTTTTTTACAAAACAATTTACCTGTGGATATCCTGGCCCTCCAGGAGTCCCACTGTCCATGAGGTTCCAAGGAAGCTTGGAAAACAATGCTCCTCCCATCCCTATCTTTTTGGTTGAAGCACTGTGGGGTGCTAATTCAGAAAAATAATTTTTCCAAATTCACATCCTCAGAAACATTCCTAAATGGCTGAGTGCTCGTTGTCACCTTCTTGTGGGCTGATGTTGCACACACAATCGTCAACATTTACGCCCCAAACAGTGCACACGTGCGTCATGAATTTTTCTTGTTGGTCAAATCCCTCCCGCTACCCCCCAATTCTTTCCTAGTTGGCAACATGAACTGTTGGCTAACCTCACCAACGGACTAGTGGCCGCCCTCACCCCACGCCCCACAGGGTCATGTAGAACTACATTTTCTAAAAGCCACCCTTGGGTTAATGGATGCGCTGCTGCGACATGCCCCACTGCTCGAAAACATGATGCGTCCCCACGTCCACAATGGCCAATTAAGGTCCATGACCCACATCGATCTTATTCTAATGCTGGCGAAATTCCAACCCCACATCTCCCACTTCAAAAACACGTAAATGGAATTCTCCGACCACCAACTGGTCTCAATAACATACCACTTACCCGTCACAGTTGCAAAGGCCCCACATTGGTGCAAAATCTGCCCCCTCGAGCTCGCATCACCAGGATTTTCCATGTGGGTGGAAGAGGCAACTTTGGAAAAATTGTTTATTGCACCATTTTGCGCGGACCCCATTTCCACATGGGCAACTTTAAAAGAGGACACCATCCACCACTATCACCATCTCTCGTCCAGATGCTCACAAGCCACATTGGCGGTTATCTCGCGCGCTCTGGCAGAATTGGATCACTTGGAGTCCAATATCCCAGCCACAGGATATAGCCCTGCATGAGGCCATAAGTGGGCGGAGGCAGCCGCTCACCTCAACGCACTTGAAAGGCAACACAAACATCGGGTTTATGTCCAATACAGGGCCACATGCATCACTAAAGGCGACAAGTGCACCACATACTTCTTTAAAAAAATTTTTGCACCATGCCAGAGCGTGGCCTGCACACAGGTGCGAAAATCGGATAATTCCATTGTGGGCACACTGGCCAAAGTGGCAATCGAAAAGTAAAGATATTACTCCGAGTTATACCGAGCCAAACCAATTCAGCCAGCCAAAATAGCGGAATTTCTCGACCAAGCTCATATCTGCACCATTTTCTGATACCCAGAAATAATGAATTTAATTACTCCAAACGAATTATGGACAGCCATTTGTGGTGCGCCAAACCAAAAATGCCCAGGCCCAGATGGCATTTCATATGAGTTCTACAAAAAATATTAAAAATATATATCCCCATTGCTGCTAGCCTCACTCAACCAAAGCCTGTTGGAAACGCGCCTCCTACCAGGAGGACATGAGGCCTTTACTGTCACACTCTTCAAGAAAGGGGATAGGCTTGACTTAGCCAACTGGCACCCCATTTCTCTAACAAACACAGACACCAAAATTTTAACCAAAATCATGGCTAACCGTTTAGGGACTGTAGCATCTGCTACTATCTCCCCAGAATAATTTGGTTTCATCCTTAGAAGGATGATTTGGGATAACGTGCACTCAGTGGCTAATGTGTGTCAGTCCACAGCCTCTGGGGCACTTGTATTCTTGGACCAACAGAAGGCCTACGATAGAGTAAACTGGGAGTACCTTAGGGCCTTCCTCCATCAATTCCGCCTACCCCCCGCTTCATAAACTGGGTGATGCTGCTCATGGAATATGTGACAATGGCAGTGCATGGCTCAGGCTTTCTAACGGAAGTAGTCCGCCCTCAAAGGGGCCTGCGACAAGGGGACCCCCTCAGCCCACTCTTATACAACTTCAGCCTTGACCCACTACAGCGAAATGTGAATGCCCACCTCACTGGGGTCCATGTGCCAGGCCAAACCCCAGTCAAGATGATGGCATTTGCAGATGATTGCGTGGTGGGGGCGTCTAATAACAAAGATGCATGTGCGCTTGAAGCCCTCATCCAGGAATATTCCTGGGTAAGCAACGCGGCACTGAACGCCTCCAAAACCGAAATCATCCTCCTTGGTCAGTTTCAGAACTGCTGGGCCCCAGCAAGTTGTTCCCAACCCAGCCCATCTGCTCGCCCACGTCCACGCCTTATTAACTCAACACACACCGCTCCACTGGTGCTCCCCTTTGTGCCACGTCCTACCATAGGACCGGTGCGCCATCTGGGCGTGTGGATGGAGGCAGGCGGATACGCGTCAGCAGTAATGGAGTGCCGTATACTGGACAACGTGACGAAGCGAATCGCCTCTCTCAGAGCCCACCCTACTACCCTCACTGGCAGGGTTGTTCTTGCCAACTCTATGCTCCTATCCAAAGTCTGGTTCGGAGCCCACGCCATCCCCTTCTCCCCAAGCTTCTTCCAATCCCTGTATGATTTGCTGCAATGATGGCTTTGGTCAGGCCGCCCTCCACCAGTACGGCTAGAGGTCATGTTTGGCCCTCATCATCAAGGTGGAATGGGCCTGCTTGACTTCAAAGCCCATGTTGCCAAGATCCTGGGCACCTGGATCGCAGCCATCAATGATCCTACACTCCCATCCCAACACTGGTCCCGCGCGGCCTGCTCCAACTTCTCCCGAGCCTTGGGTTTCAACAATTCATCAAACCCCCACTCCCTGATGAAATACCTCGCATCACACACATCAGCCACAGGTCCTCACGGGACCAAAACCCACTACAAACGAATCCTACTCTCCATGCGAAGCGCAGGTGGAGAATTCATATTAGTGGACATACAACCTGAAGAGGCCGCCCCTCTCCTCAGTTCACACAAGAGGTACAGGGGCTACCCATCCATGATGGCGTGATCCCCATTCGACCCCAAGTCCTATCCAGGGTGGACTACCTGGACATGGTGGACATCCCTTATTCCACTGAGACCCAAAAGACTATCTGGAAATACGCACACCATCCTCTGTTGCAGCCTCAAGTCGCTCCCATGTATGGCGCTGCCTGAGGCGGGTGTATCATACAGCTGAGCGCTCTAATGCTTTACACACATCCTGTGTCCTGTGTGGCCAGTCCGGAATGCTGTTCCACCTCCTGGAGAAGTGCCCCACCTCTAAAGTGATATGGCGCGAAGTCCAACGTCTGCTAGGCCAGGATCAAACGCATCCCTTCAGTCTGTCAAGAGATATGTTTGCTTCATCAATGGCCTCTTCCCTTCCATCCTCCCTCCGAGCTCTGGTGGTTGCAATAGCCATGTGGACTATCCACACGATTGTCTTGGATGCCATCGCTGGATCCATCCCCACCCTCCCATAAGCTGTCCACAGATTCCAGTCTCATTTGGTGGACCACTTTCAAGCGTGGATGTTTGGATATCTCCCACCGCGTCGCTGACAGCTGGTCTCCTCCTGGTTCCCAGTCTGGTTGATCAAATCATACCCCTTCCTCCACACGTGCTCAATAGTGGCTTCGGCCCCTTCACACGTTCCCTCCCCCTCCCCATAAGTGGCGTTCCCGATGGCAACAAGAGATAGCATCGCTTCTCTGGGGTGCCTCCCCTGGTACTAAGTTTATCTTTCCTGAGTCATATTTGGAAGTGTCCGTCCCATGGTCAGCCTTCCCCCGCAATAAATTAAAAATCCATGATAACTGATGCCTGTTCCAAAGGTTGCAAGTAAGGTAGCCATTCAGTTCTGACTTTCTCTTATATCAGCTAGTCAAGAACTTTAGTATTTCATGAGTGTCATTTTTAGCATTTCTAGACTGCTCATTCTCATCATCCAAAGAGTTTAGCTTCATTAGTAGGCTGTGTAACTACTCATCTTTTCTGTTATCGAGATGAAAAGGGACAATCTGGTCTTTAGATTTAGGTTCATGTGTTCCAAAACAGCTCAATAAAATTTATGCTATAGTACAGAAGTTTGAGAGCCCATCTGGTCAGTCATCCTGTCATATTTTTTATATACTGCAACTACTTTATAGAAGCGTGGTATGTAACAACTAAAAAGCTTTTACCATGCAAGAAGGGTTAAGGCGCTTCATGTAAGTAGACCTGCTAAACAATTTTTCTCCAAGACAAAGTAATTGCGCTCAGCCTTTGAGAGTATCTTGTTGTGATAGGACACTGGGTGTTTACCTTCCTCATCATCGAGTTGTGAGAGTATGGTGTAAGGCTTGCCTCCAAAGGTAATGAGCCAGGTAGTGCTTGCTACCCTCTTTCTTATCAATGTTATCTCACATTTCCACCCTTCCTGCTGCTTTTTTTGTTGAGATGATTAGGCTCTCGTGTTGAGAAATTCCTCAGATATACAGGCAAAATGTCATATTTTATTATTTGAGGTAGGATGAACTTGGGACAAATATACCACACCAAGAATTTTTCTAGCCAGTACAGGTTTCAAACTCAAAACCTGCACTTGGGGTGGAAGCAATTTTACATGCACTGCTAACCACCCTTAAAATGTCGTATTTTACTTCAGGTAAAATTTACTCATATTGCTATAAATTTTCTTAATCTTCCTCAATTCAAAAATCCTCAGTTCCCTAATTTCTCTTAATTTTTTTCATAGTACACTTTTACAATTTTACTATTAATTTTAATTTCCTTTTACCAATTTAGGCTTACTCCAAATATCTCCTGAATACTATATTTTCAGATTTTCCTTAACCAATTATATGCTGGCCACTGTGGGTGGAGCGCGTCTTGATTTGGAAACTTTTGAGAAAGTTACTTGTTTTAATTAGGAAGCAGATAATCATGACATGGCCAAATATTCCCAACTCAAATTCTTGCATTTTTTCTAAATCTAATTCATTCCCGTGTGTAAACCTCAGAGTGCACCACAATTGGAGAAGATGTCACAAGGTGAGGTAGCACAAGAAAAGTGTAACCACTTGTTTATGCCTATTCCACTTTGTTGGGATTTTTCCCACATATCCAGCTACTTATGTTAAAGAATTTGGTGGTTTGCTAGAGGATAAGTACCACTAGCGAATATATTAGATATTGGTTTTTTTCAATATCAATTTAATAATGCTAGTAGACTTTTTGGGGAAATATGATTATTTCAGATCTGCTAAGGTCAATCTGTGCAAATATTTAATATCTTGTCAGGAAGAGTTTATGACTAAATTGAGTCATCTGATAGTTGATCATTGATTAACTAATAGATGTACAGTTTGGGTAGTGTTAGGTTTCATCACTAACTAATTGATATTTATTTGGGAGTTGTGAGGTGAGTGATGCCGCCTTCAACTAGAGAATCTATTAGTTATTTTGTGACCTACTATAATGGGTAAAGTGTCTCATTATATAAGCAGATCACTAGCCAAATGTGGCTGGTTTGCCCTGGTTGAACAAAAACGTTAGGGACACATTTTCTTGTTCTTTCCGTTTTTAGGCCTCTGTGATTTCCAATAAAAGAATCCTTAGCCTGATGGAGAAGAAAATAGCTGAAAGAGAACTTGAAGGAAAATTTACAGCAAAAGTTGCTGTTTCCTTACTGAGGCGCCAACAGCATAGTTGGGTGCCGCTTTCCCCTTATAAATTCCTAGTACTTTATAATATTAAATAGATCTAAAACTAAATTCATTTAGTTTTCTTTTACTGCTTGAAGTCACTTTTGAGCGTTTTAAATATAGTTTTATTTTATCCACAGCCATCTGCCCAAGCATATTCTTTGATGTCCTTAGCTCTGCCACCTGCCACCCCGGTGTGGGGCAGCGGTGCACCCCCACTTAGCGTTTTCCGCCCTGTGGGCAAGCATGTTCAGATGGGCTCAAACAGCCCGCCCACTGCATCCAGCCATTTTGTCCCCCCACGGGACTTAGTGCTCCACCTAGCACGCATCCACCCTTCTCACCCCCATCCTCTCGCCCTCCCTTGCTCCGCCGTTTGCTATTGCCTCAGATTGGACTATGAGCGTTTGTTCCCATATGCCAATAAGGCAATTATCAACCTAGCCACTGCGGCCTTTGCGCCAACTGGCTATATAGACTTCCGCCCTTTTAAGGGCTACTTTGACGTCGGGTTCCAATCTGAGGAGGATGCTGAAGCAGCAGAGCAAACTCCTTTAATTTATATAAAACCCTATTCCCACAAACCATACTCGCCTCCCTTCAGACAACACTATGGTGGTATCCTTTGCAAATCTCCCATCCCACCTCCCACCCCAGGTTTTGTATGACCAGTTGGTCATTGGGCTTAAGGCTTATGGCTTATGGCGCTCAGCCCAACCTCATCTTTGCCATTCCATCTGGTGCGGAGCGCCTTGCTGCTCCTCATGCAACAGCCACCATCA
The DNA here is from genome assembly GCA_022478985.1 of Massospora cicadina. Taxonomy (NCBI): domain Eukaryota; kingdom Fungi; phylum Entomophthoromycota; class Entomophthoromycetes; order Entomophthorales; family Entomophthoraceae; genus Massospora; species Massospora cicadina. The sequence continues at coordinate 176,634 of JAKSZP010011942.1, forward strand.
TCCCACACCACCCTGCCATAGCCCAACAGATCCCACCCCGCGCTAGTGTGGCTGCAGCACCTGATCATTTCTTTTGGGCTCAGGTTGCTAATGGTAGGCAGATTTGTTTCCTCTGCTTTGGCCTCAACCATGCAATAAAAGTATGCCCTCAGGCCACTTCCGCTTCTGCAGCTTCTGAGCCCCCCTTTGGGGGTTCAGTTGGGGCGCTTTGCTGCCCCCTCCCACCCTTCAATCTCGTTCAGTGGGCCTTTATGGTAAACTAGCCCCCCCAAAACCTCCAGGCCTCACTCTCCCACCTAAATCCACCCCAACCAATCAGAGCAATGCTTAACCACCATTAGCACCCAAGCAGCCGCCCATTTTCCCAATCCCGCCCACCAAAATTGAAACGCCACTATTCATGTGAACCAAAATCCATGAGATCTATTGGCTGAGGCTGACGAATCAGGTAATGTCCTCATTAGTAAGTATACAGGTCAACCTCTCTGCCAATTTAATTATGGTTGGGAGGAATTTTTCCTTCCTGACTTTGATGAAACCCCTACCCCTCAGCATTTCGCTCCTCTGCCCAATACAGCCCCCTTCCATAGTGACCACCAGCTCGCCTTAGCCGCGGTGGCCTCTCCTCAGTGCCCAAAACTATGCACAGCGGTGGCCCAGTCAGTGGCTCAGTTCCAGAATGGCCTGCCCACCCTCTTCTTCCCCCCTGACTTCCCTGAATCCATCTGCAGTGACATCTCAAACCTATATGATAATGCTGAAGTTGCTGTTATGAATGTCGCAACGCTTGCTTCATTCAACCCTTCAGCCAAAATCACCCGCCACAGTGTCTCCCTTTTCGCCCAACTTCCTGAAGCCTGCAAAGAAGCTGAAATCCTCCTCGCAGCTTTTGTTGAATCACTTTCCCATCATCATCTTGATGAGGAAGTGGAAAACTCTTACTATGCAGACCTCCACCCCCACTATGTGGATGCCTCAACGCCCTGGCTCTCTGCTCTGATCTGGTACTGTAACCAACATCCCATGATTGTGGAGGGTCTTTCTGAGGACCAACCCCCCAACCCCTCCTCACCCTCTGCCATGGTGGGTTAGCGTTGTTGCTTCCCACTTGGTTAGTAGTTTTGTTTTATTTTGTTCATTTTTGGTGTTGTATTTGGTACTGTCCATCCCCTGGTTGGCGTACCTCAAAATAAATTCAATAAAACTAAATTCATTTTAACATCAAGTTCTACTTAATCTTCAATTATTAATATATAGTACAATAACTGTTGACTTTTTTGTATGATAAAGAGTTAGGATTGGATATCCCTAGAAGAGAAGCAGACCCTTGAAGCAAATTTACGCCAACTCAGCGTGATGGGAACTTAGGCTGGGCTACCTCTGGATCTATGAGTAGATTATATTCAGCTGAAAAAGAAAAGAAGTCCATAATTATCAGCATAATCAGCATCAAGTAGAATATTTTAAGTTTAGTGTTGGATCACATCTCAGCCTAGTTTATCTACTCACCTATTAAAAATATTCTTTATACTATTATCACCCATATTTCAATATTAATTAACGCAAATTGTGCACATAGGAACCAAACCTGCGCAGTTTACTTCTATAAACTAATAGGATCTAGAACATATTTTACAAATATGTGCTCACTACAGGGGGTAGTTGAGTTAGATAAGACAATTTTAGTGAAAATATTTCAACAAGATCAATTCAGGATAGATTAAGAAATTTATGGATGGAATTACAACTGTCAATAAGAACGCCTTGAATTTGGTCAATCATTAAAACATTGCGGGTTTTAAAGAAGATATTTACTAAGAATGAGTAAGTAGTAGAAGAATTATACTATTCAGCCACAATCTACTCGGAAAAAATAATGTCCCCAAAGAAGAAAAAAGGAGATCTGATAAGGGAAGTTTTATTCCTGAAAACATAATGTGAAGAGGATCATGCGTAATTAGGCTCATTCAGCTCAGATATGGAATGTTTGATACAAAAGGTCTAAGAACTAAGAGCCAACAATGTGAATGTGAACCCTATCTGGAAAATAACGATGAAGAAACTACCCAAGGTCTCCATTTGGGAAGTTGGCAACTCCTAGAAACATGCTGACTGCAATTGCTCAATTTAAAGATGACTCCCAATATTACTTCTCACATCAGTCAGGTTGCCAAGCCTCAAGTGGCAGCTAGAGAAAATTTGGAGGTTTTCAAATCCACGCTTAACTACCTAATCTTCATTGGGAAATTGCCCAGCGTTTTTCCGCCTGTTTGAAATGACTATTGTTGGGTGTGGCAATAGACATAAAGCTTTGACAGTAATGAACTGCTTGGATTTTGAATTCCAGAACTTGGCTTTACCTCATCTTGAGAAAGACAGCTGGGGACTATTCTGAGGCCAAAGATGCAATCAAGAAGGAGTTCAGAAGTCCCTCAATATATTAAAACGCAAGCAAGAATTTTTTGAGGAGCCAATTCTTTAAGGACAAACTCTTAGAAAATTTTGCCACACAATTCTATCAAGAACCACAAATTTTGGTTGTGCCAAAAGTATTGAGCAATTTTGATGCACATATTGCGTTACAAGTGGCTCTTCAGACTTATTGAACTTGCATTAAATGATGTTTTCCATGCTTGTCACCAAATTAACCACCTTGCAAATGGTGGATTACTTGAAGATGTTAGCGCCACATTTGAGGCCCCTAATTGAAGCTATAAGCCTAGTCTGTTAAGAAATTTGAACACCACCAAATTTGCTGAACCCTCTAATGAATCACCTAATTGAGCAATGCCAGGAAAAAAACCCAAAGGATTTAAGCGGACAGACAAGAGCAGTATGTTCTGTCACCAGTGTTGGGGAAGGGCCATTCTGCTTCCCAGCGCTTTGGCAAAAAGCCTAAGGAACAGATTAATGTGTTTCAGGCTAAGAAAGCCAAAGCTTAACAAGAGTTGGTAAAAGGGCCCATGGCTAGACATGAAACATTCTAGAGTTGCGGTCATATTTGTTTTTACCAATATTATGAACAAATACATTGAAATCAACGATCTGTTTGTAGATAACAATGCGCTAGACAAGCTTTATCAAGTGGTCAACCTAGATGTCAATGCTATAACCAAATCTGGAGCAAAGGGGTCGAACCCAAAATAATTAAGGAGGTCGCTCACCCTTATGCACACCAACTAACTGACAAGATCCAATCCTCTGAAAATCCAGATAAATTGATCAATACCAAATTAGGTGAAGCAAACCTGTCAATTCCCTTAAGCGCAATCAAGGAATCTTTTCTTAATTTATTAGCGCAGATTATTTACACCATCAATTTGGCAAATAATGCCACTATACACTCAGTAAACACTATTTTACAATACTCCAAGTGTACATAAACAGATATAATAGTCGATTGAGTATTGATATGTGCGATTTTTGACAGCATGGTGCCAATCAATATTGTCTCATTAAAATGTTAAGAATATAAAAATCTTCCTTTATTTGGAGCACAAAAAAGAATATGGACCGCTGGGCCTGATACTACCACCTCCTGTGGAGCTTATATCTCACTGCCACTCAGATTTGGATCCTTGGTGGTATCCGCCTAGCAATTGATTTTACAAATCAAAACTATGACATTCTAATTTGAGACTGATTTTTAAGGAATTGCAGAGTTAAATGCAACTTTGGTGACAATACGCTGACCATATTGGTCAAACACTGCCTCTGATATATCAGCGGAATAAGAAAACTCCGCTTACCAAGAGGAACAACTCTATCAATTTGATCTATAACGATGACATTATCTCAATTTGCTACCAATTGGGTGGACAAAAGTAAAGAGAAATGCTCATTAAAATTCTGGAAACTTGGGGATTTCCATTACAAACAAAAATTTCAAACACGATACTGCCAGGATCTCAGATTATAGTCAATATGGGATTGACTTTGGAAATACCTGAGAAACTGTATGGTGAGGTTGGTATTCCATGGAAGAAGTCCAGAGTAGAGCCATGGGTGGCGCCTGGAATAGTTATGCCAGGCCATGAGAAATCCGATTTCTCCTGAAAAGTCTGAGTGTAAAACTGATGAAGGTTAATAAAAACCAAATTGTAGAGTTTATCCATATTATCCCAATGTCATAAGTGATAAAATTCAATGATTTTGGGATACTTACTGAGATGGGATTGCTGGAAGTGATCTCTGAGAATATTATTTTGTTGGTCAACCAAGAGCAAATTGCTGATCTGAAAGAAAGATAGCAGGAAGATGTTTATACTATTTAAAAAAGTATTAGGAAATCATCGCCCAGAATGACCAAGACTCAGGATGTGCAAAGGAATAATTCATGAAGCTGACACTGGGGAAAATTTATCAATATGGATCAGACCGGTATCATGATTATAGTCAGATGAAGTGGTAGTGGAAGAGAAAATAAGCAAACTAGTGGAGCACGGGATCCTAGTTCCATCATTGAGTCCCTAGGAAAATTATTCTTGATAGTGAAGAAAAAGGATGGCTCTAATTGGGTGGTGATTAACTATCAGAGATTGAACAAGATAACCAGGTAGAATTCATACCCACTGCCATAAATTAATGAGGAATTAGACCTCCTGAGAGAAGCAAAGAATTCTCCACAATGGGTCTAATATTGGGGTATTTCAAATTGATTTTCCAGCTGTAGACCAAAATAAGTGAACGATTATAACCGTGCAGGGACTGTACAAACTAACCAAATTCCCCAAGGTCTTTTTAATGCCCGTGATGTTCCAAAGGGCCATGATTATATACTGAATGACCTTAAGCTGTCCTGCGTCCTGGTGTACTTAAATGAAATAAATGTGTCCATAGCGACTTTCACTAATATTTACACCATTTGGAAGATGCTTTTAAGAGACTATTATCGGAAGATTTGAAAATATTGCTGAGGAATTGCACTTCTTCATTTATAGGGTGAAATATTAGGGAATTGTCATTATATCCAGTGGAATTCAGTTGCAAATGCAGAATATCGAAGCCATAGAGCAGATTAGTAGCATAAAGAGCATCCAGACTATCCAAGTATTTCTTGGAATGGTAATATATTATAGATTATACAAGATTTTGTGAAAACTGCCAAGCCACTTTTCCAGTTTCTGAAGGATCTAAAGAAAGGATTTGTATGGAACAAAGAGGATTATGAGTTGTTTGATGAATTATGCTGGTACCTTATAGATTCTCAAGATTTCAATTATCTAATTTTCAATTGGAAATTTATAATAAAAACTAATGCTATTTTTCTTTCCACTAAACATCACATTCAAGCAAATTTAAAAATTACAGCAGAACTAAACAACTCCAAAAAAATGACACACATCAAACCCCAATGTCCTTGGCCCTGCTGCCTGCTGCTTCAAAATGGGGCACCAGCGAAACCCCCCTAGCACCTTCCACCCAGCGGGAAAATGATTTTTAACTAGTCAACCAGCACCCCAATGTCTTGGGTCAATACACCCCCTAAGGATCTCGCCCTTCACCTTGCACGTTCCTAAGAGATGCCTCATAACTCATTGTGCTCCCCTTAAAGCACAATGCAATTTGGCCTCCAGGTTGAAGATGGCAAATTGTTTCCCTATAATGACAAAAAAATCATAGAACTGGCTCAGGCGCTTATGAATCCTGAAGTATTTATTGACTTCCACCCCTACAAGGGGTACTTTGACCTCAGCTTCACTTGTGAAGCTGATACTGCAATTGCGTCCAACATTCCCCTGGTGTTCCAGGGAACCCCCATCCCAACCAATCACACCCAATTGCCTGATGACACCACTATTGTGGTTCAATTTGCAGGCCTCTCCCACCCACCTTCCCCTAAACTTTATACAATGAACTAATAGCTAGGTTTTCAGTATATGGCGCTGACCCCAACACTGCAATTTATGGTTCCAATGGAGCTATCAACTTGTGGGCCCTCACACATTTGCAACTATACACCCAGTAACAACTGAAATCATTATTTCAATTCCTCCTCACACCATTGTCCCATCTGCCCCAACCATCTCTTCTGGGCCATAGTAGGCAAAAGGCGCACGATCTGCCCCATTTGTTTCGACCTGGACCACTCAAAGTAGCACTGCCTTACCATATTTCAACCAGGAGCCCACATGCTCAACTCCCCCATGATGCTAACATTGCTGACATAAAAGCTTTTTTTGAATGAAGCACAATCCTCCCTCCCTCCCCATACAACCAAAACGGTATATGCAACTCCCACGGATTCAGCCAATAAGGAACCTACTTGTAAAACAACCACTACTACTCCAACTAATCAGGAGCCAGTATGGGCCCCAAAAATTAAAAAAACCCACCCATCTACCCAATTTACCTAAACCAGATGTTGATCGACCTATTGTTTTTAATTAAAATACCTGGGATTATCTGGAGGAAGTTGATGATTTGGGAAATCCCATCCCTGATTTAGTTTTTCATTAAGCCTCAAAATGTGTCTTGACGCAGATTATGCAGCTCAATTTTCAAGTCAGCACTATGCTCTACACTCTGATGCCAATAAACCCAAAGTGACCACCAACTCACAAAAAAGGCTGTTGCATCCCCTGATTATCACCCCCTCCAAAAGGCCGTAGCAAGATTTGTTGCAGTCTTGTCCAAGGGGATAGTTGCCCTATCCTTCCCCCCAAACAACATGTTATTAAAAATAATTTCTCTGATTCCACCAAGTTTTCCACAAGGCAGTACAAAAAGCTGCAATAGTCACAAAATTTGTCCCCAAGACCTGCATTAACAGTACTAATGTTGCCACCTTCACCATGCTACCCAAAGTTCGCCTCAAGGCTGAGAAAGCCCTATCAGAATATATCACCACCCTCCTCATAGCTAAATTAGAGCTGCCTGAGCCACTCTGCTACCTTTACCTCCTTTTTTTAAAGATGCACCCAGGCCATGCTCTCAGCGCTCTGCCGAACATTTTCTGACGCAGAGGAGGAAAATGAGCCTCCAGATCTTGACTCACCCCCACCATGAACGCATAGAGGTTTACAGTGTTTAACATGGTTAGATCATTTTAGTTTTTATAGATATTTTTTGATTTTCTTGAGTGATAAACTCGTCTCCTTCTATCTGTTAAAGTCTAGCTCTGTAAAATCTTTGCTCCTCAGAGCTCAATATTATCCATCCCCTGGTTGGCTTGCCTCCTTTAAATAAAAATAAAAACCAATGCTTTGTTTATAGCAATCAGCGTTATCCTGAGTCAATTGATTAAACTTGGGGAAGAGCAACTGGTAGCTTATGTGAGCCAGACTTTATCAGCAGGAGAATGGAACTACACCATCATGGAGCATAAATGTGTCATGAAAGCGGTAAGTAAAGTTTATTCCAGCCTGCCAGTATGGATGAAAAACACTTAGATGGAAAGCCCAAATGCCAGAGGTACTGCTTCTTGAATGACAATAAATTGAGCTGCAAGAAAATTCACCAGTGAGTGCCAATAGGCTGTAAGTGTAAATAGCAACCTGGCAACAAACTAGGCTGTCATGGCCCAAGGTGTCATGGCTGGATGACATAATAGTAGGGAATGATGCTAGAGATAAGGCTGGGCGACAGGAGGCCCAGAAGGTGAAACTTCAGGCTCTTCCTGACCTGAAAAACATCTTAGATCAACGCTGGGTGCAAGCCAAGCATGCTCAGGTTGATACTAATGGGGTGCAAAATTCCCAGCCTCTTATCTTGACCCAAGCACTGAAACGAACAATTTACGTTTTAAACAAAGACAGTTTGATTTGGTTAATCGGAGGAGCAGGGGTTCAAATCCCATTTGAGTAATGAAATTTTAAGTTTGTGTAAAATATGGCTTCAATCAATTAATTGAGCGAAGGCACTTTCAGTGTATTTTACAAAAATGGATGGAAGCGTCTGTTTATTGGAGTGTCAAGGCTTGGGCGCACCTCCCCAGAATCTGATTTTCCCCAGCCCACTTTAATATGGTTTATGCGACCAACTTTCCTCATTGGTCAAATTTCTTTAATAAATTTACCCGTTATTTTACATTTTTTTACCAATGGTTCCTTGGGCAAACTTGGTGGTGGACCTCTCTGGGGAGGTCTCCAACTATGTGGGCCACTACCTTTTATTGCAATTTACAAAAATCCCAGGTGCTCCCTTGGGCCGCCCAGGTCCCCTCCAGATTGAGGCACCCAAGGCCCCTGACGCCAAGTTACACTTGATTATGGACTCCCCTTTGGGGTCCATTCAAGCTGTGATATTCCTGACTTACCTGGTACTTTATATTGTGCTTTAACCCTTGCCTGAGGTGCCTTTTGCACAGGCACAGTTCTAGGTGCCTTCCTTCCCATTCTCCTTACGTCTAATTCCCCAGCAATGTGGGTTGCCATCCCACATCACCTTGCTGGGAACGAGAGAGTTACAGACACTCTCTTGACATTAGTCGACCAACCCTTTTATTATATGTGCATGAGAATTATCCATGTGGGACTTTCGTTATTAGTAAATTGGGTGTGCTGGCCATTTGTCCTGCCACGATGGTGCTCACCACAATTTTCTTGTTTGATTTTGTTTTGGTGCTTCTCAGCGTTATTCTTGCAACTACCAATTGGGAAGTGCCCACACTTCCTGCTTGTACCTGGTGGTCTCAGACTTTTTGCGATTCAGATGTCATGATTCCCCGCCTTTCTCCCAAGATTTACTCAGAAATTCAACAAGCCTTGGCATCCCTTAAGCCAAAACCCTCGTTAAGTAAACAAGGTCTGTCTGGTTCACGTCCGCTTTCATGAGAAGTGAGTCTGTTGTCCCATTTGTCTCCCAATGCGGGCGACTAGGTTTTTGCAGTATTCTACACTCACCCGCATTTGTGGCAAACAGTGGAGGGCTTGGAACAGGTCTTGGAGCAGAATCGATCTGAGGAAGCATCCCTCCATTCCTTCTTTGAGTTCTTTTCTCTGTGTCAAGCGGGTTGGCTAATGAAAGCATACTTGAGTGAATTCTGCAAAAAAGCCCAGGCTTTGCCATTAACCAATGAGGTTAAAATATCATTTCTCCGTTTGACCTTGGACATATCGATGCAAAACGCCCCAATTTGGCAGTTGCCTCCTTTCAATTTCGATCATCTTATTAAAACCCTTTGGGGTAGTTTCTCCGCCCCAACCTGGAAGGGGCCAGGTAATTTGACTGTCATTGGATTGAATCATATAAATACGGAAGCCAAAAAGTTGCGCGCGTCTCTTAAAATGAGGGAATCTTATCCTTCTAATCCTTCTACTTCTTCTAAATTTGGAACTGTACAGGGGTCTATCCCTGAGAATGAAGTAAAGGTTTCAGATGATTCTACTGCGATAATGTCACCCATGGTCATCCCTATAAATACCGCATCATCAA